>QVTF01007960.1:22500-142500 GCA_003573665.1 Oxygymnocypris stewartii
AAAGGGCAAATGTTATTACGAATAAACACGAAAACACCTCAGTTATTGTACAATAATGTTTTAAATAATTCACAGAGACACAGATTAATCAGATCCCCAAGCTATAAAAAAATTCACATATATATTTGAGAAATTCCGCAATAATAATATTAATAATAATTCCACTTAAAAAAAAAAATCAAAGCAAATCACAGTTTCTCCGGGTGACACAACAACGGCTGTATAAATAAGTTGATTATTAGAATGACAGATGTACAGAATTATAATTCCTTCCTTTCCTCTCTTCCTGTATTCACATGCAAAGATTTCTCAAAGAAACGTCGTAATATAAGAGCAGTGAACGTTTCAAAACATGACAGAAATATTCTTCAGTAACTGACGATCTCAGGTCAGTTTCGGAGGACGTTCCTCTCGCGTCCCCCGGGTTTTTAAGTGAACGTATGGAATGCTGTTCTTCGTAGGCATCGTCCTGAAACATAAATCTCCTGTATATACAAACAAAATCTCCAGAGCGTTGATCAGATCGCACAGATGTGTGAAGGCCGAATGATATATTACAGACGTCAGTTGGAATTACAAACACGTTTCCGTTAACCCGCTTCAATAAAATACGAATCGAACTCTCTCGTCGATGACACAATGACGATTATGAATCAATTATGGTGCGTCCTCGCTGGGAAATTGATTTTAAGCATTGCGATTCTGCCATTTTACAAACTCGACCCCCGCTGCATCTCAATAAGTGTTTCCTGCGATAAATACGTTTACATAGATCCGTCAATTTACATCATATTTCAAGAAAATACGACTTTGTTTTCATTAAAAACAGTTCATCTTCTCGCTCTTTGTAGGATCAATATATGTCCTTTCATACACACATGCACATAATGTACACCCACATATATACAACGAAGATACACGTAAATATAGACAGGCTGTTGATTGGTCGTTCCCGGCCCAGCGTGGTTCAGCTTCGTCTCTTGATGTGACGTGGCCGAGGAGGTGAAAGAATGACGCTTGAAGAAAGAAGAAAACGAAGGAAGGAGAGAGAAAGGACCCATATTCTTCAGAGAGCAGAAGAGGGCTGGCTACAGCGCGCTTGGAATCCACCTGGGTTTCCAAATGAGGTCTTCACACACTCATGGTCATGTTTGGAGAATACTGCAAGGACATTAGAGTTAGAGTAGAGTTTGAGCGGGTTTTTAAGAACCCTAAAGGAGTTGTTTACACTGAAATTAGACTCAAACTCATCAACATCTTGGATGACCTGAGAGTGTTTCTTCATCAGGTGTGGAGAAATCTAGCATTACATCACTCGCTCATCAATGGATGCTCTGCAGTGAATGGGTGCCGTCAGAACGAGAGTCCAAACAGCTGATTAAAACATCACAATAATCCACACCAATTAACATCTGGAGAAGTGAAAAGGTGCATGTTTGTAATAAACTGATCCATCAATGCATTTTTAACGTCAAACCACTGCTTCTGGACAAAATACAAGCCTATAATCCATAATAACACCTCATCCTCTCACATCAAAATCCACCAATATATCTGGTTCGAACCGTTTTCATTAGTAAATGGTACTTGATCTGTGCGTATTTCTTTTCTGATTCAGATGAGATGACTTGTATTACTGTAGAAAGCAATATTATGGATAGAGGATTCTTCCATACATGCAGTGTTTCACTTCACAAGATGTTAACTGATGGACTGGATTATTGTGAAGTGACTCTCCTTCTGACGGCACCCATTCACTGCAGAGCATCCATTGCTGAGACACTGATGCAGCGACACATTTCTCCGAATCTGATGAAGAAATAAACTCTTCCACATCTTGGATGAGCTGAGGTTGAGCAAACTTTTAGCAAATTGTCATTTTTGAGCAGTGTCGGGGGGGTAACGCATTACAAGTAATGCGAGTTACGTAATGATATTACTTTTTTCAAGTAACTAGTAAAGTAACACATTACCTTTTAATTTACAAGAAAATATCTGAGTAACTTTTTTCCATTTATTGACTGACAACATTTATTGACATGTTACTGTAGTTCTAGACTAAATATGAATGTGTATTAATTCATCCCACTCACAAAAAACAGATTCAGTATTCATCAAAATGAATTATTTAAAACAGTGAAATACAAACTCAGAATATGACGCAAACCTGCAATAATTAAATATGTTAAACAACACAAATATATCTAATCTCATTTTATTAACCGATGTGTTTTCTGCTGACCTTTGATGATCAGTTCAATCATAATAATAATCAAACATGACTTTAGATAAACTAATAATTGTGCTTCGTTGTGTTTAATTGCTGAAGAGTATTGAATCTTCTCCTGTGTTCTTCTGTACAGACGTGATTTACTCGTCCTTCAGTCTGAGGTTTATTCATTACACTTTTTAGTGTGAAAGGCTTTATATTTGCTATAAATATAACTTCTTGTATTAAAATCAAACAATCAAGCTCTGCTCATATTTAAAAAGTAACGCAAAAGTAACGTAACGCATTACTTACATAAAAAGTAATGTAATTAGTTACTGTTTTAGGGAGTAACGCAATATTGTAACGCATTGCTTTTAAAAGTAACTTTCCCCGACACTGTTTTTGAGTATATAAAATAAAATCTTAAACATTTCATTGTTCTATAAAATATAAAATTATTAAAAATATATAAATATAAAATGTTGTTATGATTTAAAAATACGAGTATATAAAATAAACATGAAATCAACTGTTTAACAGACGAGTGGCTGATGTCAAAGTTAAAGCACACACAGGCAGGACAGGAAATGACATACGCTCTCGTTCTGGAAAGGGTTGAGGAAATTTCCGCCCATGTCTCCGTCATCTCGAGGAGTTCCAGGCTGGTTGCTCATGCTCAGGTTTCCGGGAGAGCTCTGTACAGATAGAGAGTCTGATTTTCAGTCCATTAAGGTTTGTGGATGACCCGACTTGTGTATGCTGTCAATTTAACACATTTGAATAATAATAATAATAATTATAATAAAAGATGAACTTTTAATAAGACAAGAAACAGCAGCCAAAAACATCCATCTATCATGAAATGAATTGGTTCAAATATTAATAAACTGACTGTTACCTTGGGCATACTGTCCATGTCAGCTGACCCTAAAGAAATAAAAATACAGATATCGGATTTTAAATGATACTGTAGATGTATAGTTACAAAAGCAGTGCTTTTAAAATGCATGATTGATCTTCAATGACCACAAGGTGGCATAATCACGCAATAAATCAGGAAATCAAGCATGAAAGCTGCGATTATGTCATGCTTTGATACTCTCCGAGCAAAGTAAGCGGACAGCACTCAAAGATGTCCGAGAGTACGTTCTAAAGTGGTTGTTTGTATTAGAGAAGCTCTTACCTAATGATCCATTCATGTGATGAGGCTCCATTCCTGCCATGCCGCCCATCGGACCATCTCCACCCGGACCGATAGGAAACTGTCAAACACACACACACAAGCTCATATAACACTACAGAGAAAGTTTTGTCAGTAAGTACAGAATGACCAAATGCAGCTCAATATGAACCAAAACGCATGTGTAAATATTTTAAACTCATCGTGCTCGCTTACGTTTTGTCTGTTTCCTCCGGGCGGCACTGTGTTGATCAAGGTGTACATATTTTCTCCAGAGTTTGTCGAGTCTGCAGAAGATGAGCCAGACACACAAGAGCATCAACAATGTTTCAGCTAATGCTCAACTGAAAGGGCTGGAAAATGTATTTGGCTAATGACTAAAGACAGTTGAGTATGTAAGTCTTAAAAACGAAACATGATTCAAATTAGGTAAAGAATCGAACCGTAGGGTTCTCCACACACGCGCTAGGACCTTAAATCTGACGATGCATCTGTAATATGGTTTTTAATAAATAACAGCACGTAAAACAAACAGGGTTCGGCTAATGTATGCTTCTGTTGATGGATGAGCGTTCTGGCTTCCCAGTACATTACAACAACAGCGATGGAAAAACGTGGACACTCTTGTTTAATACGAGTGCTGCATGCTGGAATATGAGCAGTCATTTATCCCGTCATCGTGCTGATAGCGCGCACACAGGTGAGACACACGTGGATATCTGTGTTTAAACTAAACTCATTTAAGTCTGGCTGGTTTAAACATTGAAGAGCCAGAGGACGAGAGAGAAGATTTGTGCGTGCGCTCATCAGAAGCAAGGCCACCCAAATATGAAGCTCTCTCTGAAGTATTGTGTTTAAATGTTCAAACTCACACAGAAACGGTCAAAATGCCGTCTTGGAAAGTATCCTACAGCAGACAGAGCCGGCTGGATGCACAGCATCAGTGCATTCTCTTAAAGTGACAGCACTTTCTTAATATTCATCAAACAGCAACAACAAAGAAATCACTCACTGCTCTTGATTGAATCGCTTTTGTAACTTTAATAAAGATTCATCTTACATGTATACAGTAAAATATGCAATGCTGTTTTACATTTGATTACTTTATTCAATGTCTGTACCTCAAAACTAATGTTAGACCTACCTAAAAAACTGAAACTCACTGTCTATTTTATTTGTATCTTTACTCTATTGTATTTATTTGTGCTGTTGCTTGTAGTTAGTTAGATTATTCTTATTTTCTTTATTTTTATTTGACAGTATAATTTTTTACCGAACCGTACCGAAACCGTGACTCTAAAACCGTGATACAAACTGAACGGTGAGTGAGTTGAACCGTTCCTAATTCAAATACATAAAATCATATACATGTATAAATAAATCATACTCAAAAATATTTAAATTTCAAATACAATTTTTTTATAATAAAACATATTTCTTTAAGTAAATGAATGCTATTGGTATTATTTAAAAATAAATAATATTTAAAAGAAATATATATAAATAAAACATTTAAATATAAGAAATGTATTTTTATAGATTACAAATTATATATATATATATATATTTATTTTTTATTGATTTATAAAAAATAAAACAAATTATCAAAATGTTTTTGTTAAAGTTATAATATAAACATTTTATTATTCTAATTCAAAAATATAATACATTAAATTATAATATATTAAATAAATTATATATAAAATATATACTTTATATGTGTGTGTGAAAAATATTTTTTAGATTATATATAATTTTATTCTATTTTTCCCCCTCAATATATCTATCCATAATTAAATTCAACTTTGCATGAAAAACTATCTTCTGCAGTCCTACCGGCAGGGCTAGGCATGATGGGAGTCCCCGGGGGCCCTCCTCCTCCGGGTGGACCCTGAGAAAGAGAGAAGACAAATATTCTTCTGAATCTCATGTAATACAGATTAATGAGTTATATTTGCATGCACTTATGGCATGTACAGGTGTAAATGTGAAGACAGTCCTGTGTGTGTGTGTGTGTGTGTGTGTGTCTGTGTGTGTGTGTGTGTGTGTCTGTGTGTGTGTCTGTGTGTGTGTGTGTGTGTCTGTGTGTGTGTGTATGTGTCTGTGTGTGTGTGTGTGTGTGTGTGTGTCTGTGTGTGTGTGTGTGTGTGTGTGTGGTTCATGAGGCTCTTGCTGTGGTCAGCACTGTTCATATCTGCTTCATCCTCCCTCTTCCCAAATCTAATTATCTCTCCTTCTCTCTGCTGACTCGGCTCTGCTTTCCGGAGCAGCTCGTCTTGTCTGGCTGCTTTCAGTAAGCTACCACAAATCATCTCAGCCGGGAGTTACTGACAGCGGTTTAGCAGAAGATCTGGTGTAAATGTCTTAAAATGACGAGTTTAATCACACTGGGTATCTCAGATGTGCTTCAGTGTATGTGGCAATGTCTAGTTGTGTGAAGTTGTTTCTTTCTACAAGCTACGTGCCTCATTTAAACAAATATACATATTCAATGTATTACATAATACATTACTATATCCAGTACAAATGTCTAAACATTCTTAAATCAAGATACATTTGCTAGAGGAGCTAAATGACTTAAGATTTGACATTTTTCAAGAATCTATCACAATTAAGTGAGTTTATGCTTAAAACAAGGAAATAAAAAAATTGGTTGAGAAAAATTAACTGAATTCAAAGAGAAAACAATATTTTTTCTATGACCACATAGGCAGATAATTGTTTTAAGCATTTTTTTCTTCATAAAACAATACTCAAAATCGTTTGTAATTTTGCATCTCATAAATGTATCTAAAATCCAATTTCAGGCTTTCTACTTCAAAAGTATATCATAATCAGAAACGTTTCTTGAGCAGCAAATCAGCATATTATTATGATTTCAGAAGATCATGTGACTCTGAAGACTGGAGTAATGATGCTGAAAATACAGCTTTGCATCAGATGAATAAATTACATTTGAACATATATTACAATAGACAACAGCTATTTTAAACAGCATTAATATTGACTGTTTTTACTGTATTTTTGATAACTAAATGCAGCTTTGGTGAGCAGAAGAGACCTCTTTCTAAGCTTTTGCCCAAACAGTATTTCACTATTTAGCAGTAATGACTAGTAGCATCATCCGACTGAGGACACAGCACTATCTGTGATCAGATGCATGTCTAACAGCGGCTGGTGTAAACGGAGAGGGTCACGGCACTTACCACATAACTCCCTGGAGATGCCGAGGAGTACGGGATCTTAAATGCCACGTGGATCCGATCAGACAGACAAAACAGAGAGAAAGTCAATAAATCAGATGCTCTTCAAGTGCAAACATTTACCTACAGCTGCAGTGGCTGACATTTCACAACGACTGGTCGGAGAAACGACTCACCGAGTTGGAATTTGGTGGATTTGGCCACGGTCTTCCTCCGGGACCCCTGTAATAGAGAGAGAGAGACGTGTTGTCCTCATTGACTATTGTACGGCTAAGGAGGAAATAATCTTTGTTATTAGGCCAGTACTTGTTAGTGTAATAGGAAGTACGTACATGTTCATCCCAGGCATCCCAGGACCTCCAAGAGCATTGAGTGGTGGTCTCATGCCTCCTCCGTATGCCTGGAACAATAGAAAGAAATGTAGTGAAGTGTTTTTTATTTTAGATGACAGATGCAGACATACAGGTGTGATGTCATACCTGTGGCCCAAGAGGTACCATCCCTCGGGGCGGAGTCATTCTCTGCATAGCCCCGCCCATATTCGGATGACCTGTCCAATCAAATGATCAGATGAAATTAGTGGTAAACACATTAGCTGAAAGAAATGTAAAATAAATTCACCCCCGTAAGAAAATATATTTCCAAATATATTTTATACAATAATAATGTATATTTAACCTGGTAAAATATACTGTATACCCCATTTATCTTTGTCTTTATCTTATGATGACTGATTCAACTGATGATTAAAAAATAATTCCTCCAAAAGAATCGTTTTACATACTGTATGTTGCATTTGTTTTAATATAATAATGTATATGTTAAGTTAAGAGGTAATATATATGGCCTCTTTTATTGTAATTTTCTCTTAAGAAGGTGAGACTGATGAAACCTGTCACAGAATGTTTTAAAAAAATATTCTCCCCCCCCCCCCCCCATGAAAATGATATACTGTAGGTTACTAAATATATTCAAATATATTTAATGTGAAATATGGTAATATAACATTTCTTAAGTTGAATCTCATGAAAACTGTTAAAAATAAAGCATTTCACCCCTCCAAAAATAATATATGGTACTAAATATATTAACAAATTTAATATAACAATAATAATGTATATTTAATATAGCAATATATATATATTTTTTTAAGGCAAATTTCATAATTGTTGTCAATTTACATTTCTATTACAATATATTTTGACATAATATGAATTAATAATGTACATTTAATACGGTAATATTCACTATTACTATAATAATATACATATTAGAATAATAAAAGTGTCTATTTTATATAGAACAATGTATAATATATATTTTGTTTAGGATCATAATATTTTCAAGACAATTAACCATCTGCTCTCATTACTAAAATATGAAGAACAAAACATTAAAACGTATTTAAACAGCATGGACATATTTAATTTATGATGATTAAAAAATAAAACAATCATTTGTCCAGACTTGATTTTCATTACTGAATTACCATAATGAGAATTACATTTTTTCTCCGCATTATAATAATAATTATTCTGGGAGAAAAGTGCTTGATTGCTATGAAAATAATGTCATAGGCTTCATTTTCTTTATGTAAAATATCATTTATTTTTCATTTAGATTGAGGTGTTAAATATGAGGCAAATATTTTTGTGAGATTCACATTAGTACGGTTTAATTTCAAGCAAACCTTGTCTCGATGGGTCCATCCCACTGGGTAATAACTGCTGGTTTCCAGGGACTCCACCTAACGCCTGAACCAGTAAGATACAGTACACATTAACATACACTCGTCAACATCTTACACGCAGGAGTAGATAAGGCCCATTAGGTGCCCCAGAATATCACATTCATGCAGTCTGACTGGAAATCAAATGTGTAGCCTTAAGCGACAGGAATACGAAAAAAAGTTATTATTCGAGGGAAATATTAGTCTTGGCTGAAAAGTCCTAGCATGACTCACAGCAAGTCAATTAGACAAGACTAAAATAAAGTATTCCAATCACTCAATTATGAGTTTGTATTTCTATATTGAGATGGCATTGTGTGTTAAAGCTAAACTGAAATGGAAACGCACCTGGTTGGGTATTCTGAGAGGAGGTCTGGGGCCGCCAGGATAACGTGACGACATGAAAGGCTAGAAAAAAGAAGATATCATGTGAAATCAGCAACTTCTTATTCTGGAGTCAACATACAATCAAAACTGAGTAACCTACCGGCTCACTAAAACACCAGCTAGACCTACTGAACTGGGGCTTTTTTAAGATCAGTAACAGTGAACTAGCTTTACTTCAGCTCTGGGGGTATTTACTTAAAGCTCGAGCAAATCAATAGCACCGAGAAAGTCTCAGGAGAACAGAAAAAAATATTTACAAGCATCTAACCGAACAAGACCATTTCCACCTCCACATCTGAGGTAAGAGGAAGAAAAAACCCTTGATGATGAAGTAAACATACATTTATCTAAGACGAGAAGGCTCAAGAAAACAGAAAGTCTCTCATGCAAACATACAGTAATAACAGAAATGTTCTGAAACATCATTGCAATTTTAATAACTGTTTTCTAATTGAATATATCTTTATTTGTATATGACATTTATTTCTGTGACGTAAAGTGAGTGGCCCATGGTGGCGGTGGGTTTATGTATGGGCAGGCGTATGCTATGGACAACGAACACAGGGGCATTTTATTGATGGCATTTTGAATGCACAGAGATACTGTGACGAGGTCCTGAGGGCCATTATTGTGCCATTCATTCACGACCATCACCTCATGTTGCAGCATGATAATGCACGGCCCCGTGTTGCAAGGATCTGGACACAATTCCTGGAAGCTGAAAACATCCCAGTTCTTGGATGGCCAGCATACTCACCGGACATGTCACCCATTGAGCATGTTTGGGATGCTCTGGATCGGCGTATACGACAGCGTGTTCCAGTTCCTGCAAATATCCAGCAACTTCTCACAGTCATTGAAGAGGAGTGGACCAACAACCTGATCAACTCTATGTGAAGGAGATGTGTTGCACTGCGTGAGGCATATGGTGGTCACACCAGACACTGACTGGTTTTCGGACCCCCCCCCCAATACAGTAAAACTGCACATTTTAGAGTGGCCTTTTATTGTGGCCAGCCTAAAGCACACCTGTGCAATAATCATGCTGTCTAATCAGCATCTTGATATGCCACACCTGTGAGGTGGATGGATTATCTCGTTCACTAACACAGATTTAGACAAATTTGTGAACAATATTTGAGAGAAATAGGCCTTTTGTGTACATAGAAAAGTCATAGATCTTTGAGTTCAGCGTTGTGTTTATAATTTTGTTCAGTATATATATATATATATATATATGTATGTGTGTGTGTGTGTGTGTGTGTGTGTGGTGATGCATCCGTAAGAGATAAAGTGCCCCTATTATGGGTAATGAAAGGTTCATATGTTGGATTTGGGAGTACCCACAGTGCAAGGTGATAAAAACACTTTCATTTTCTTATAATATGCATTTGTTTTTACCTTATATGCTCAATGACTCCCAAACGATTCACTCAACTAATCATTTTTCCAAACCCCTCCTTTGCGTGGCGCTAACCTGCGGTGATTGGTTGATTTCATTAAAAGCAGTGTTTGTGACCTTTTAACGCTCCAAAAGCAGCACCTAGTGGCAAAGAATGAATTTGTATTTTCATTCAGACCAATGGGAAAAGACATGCTAATGTTTCATGTTGACATCAACATGTTTTAAAAACGACTCGTTTCAATGATTCAGAGTCGACTCTTTCTTTTGAGAGACAATAACGTTATACACGGTGCACTTTCAGATTTCAAACTTTGCACACACTGCATAAAAGCTCATTTTCAAAAATGCTTAATAGGGGCACTTTAAAAGTGTCTATTGATTAGTTCACAAGACTTTGGTGGTCACGTCTCATTTCAGAGATCAAAGCTCAAACGAGTGGCCAATCTGTTTTTGGGCCATTTATCTATCTATAATTAAGGGCAATAAGAGGCTCATTCAGAGTCAGTCATTGTGATGTGAAAATTGGACGTCTTCACTGGGTTTTCATGAAAATGCAGCTCTTTGTTCATCAAAGGGAACGCAAACATTGAGAGAGATGTCGTTGTGCCCCGAACACAATGCAAACGCGCTGCTTTTTCAGTCACATTTCTATATGATTGCCTCTCTTATAAAATACAGCCAGAATCACAGAAGCGCTGAAGTCCAAACAAAAGGCTGAGGGTCTTCAAAAGCAGACACTCAACATGTTTAATTCTTCAAACTGCACGAGGAGCATTTCAACAAATACAAAAGTAAGAGTAAGTTCAGATTCAGAGTCGTGATCATCTTAGCAAGTAACCATAGCAACAGCAGGCTGCTTGAGTACTTTCTGTTTGGAGTCGCATCAGATGATACATCGATAAAACATAAATACTGACGTGATCTATTACTTTATCAGATTTACATCTCACATGTATTCAGGGATCTAACACACTTTCTATCGGAGTCATTTGTGATTGCTGAACTTTTTAAAATCATTTTGATTCGATTTCAGAACAATTAGACTGAATTAGTTCAAAAGAACACTTCTTTCACAAAGTTACACAAGATCAAAATCTAGATCAATTATATTTTGTAGATCAGAGCAAAATACTATTTACCAAAGAAATATCAATGGAAAACAGTTTTCCATGACTTTTTAAAATAGATAAATAAATAAATAGATTAATACATATTAAAATGAAAATGCGTGTGTGTGTGTGCAACATGGTTAATAAGTTTAATAGATTGATAAATATTAAAATCCATAATTAACGACACACACACACACACATGCACACACGCACACACACACACACTTAAATGTTTATCAATGTTTAGCTTTTCTTTATTTGTAATACATTCATTCATGCATATATGTGTGTGTGTGTGTGTGTGTGTGTGTATGCGTGCTGTCAAACGATGAATCGCGATTAATTGCATCCCAAATAAAAGTTTTTGTTTACATAATATATGAGTGTTGTGTATATTTACTATGTATATATAAATACACACACACATACAGGACATATATTTACATGTATATACACATTTATATAAATATATTTTATATTTAAGTATATTTTATATATAAGTATATTTAATATATAAACATAAAATATTTTTCTTAAATATATACATGCATGTGTTTGCATTTATTTATACATAATAAATATACAGTACACACTCATGTATTTTGTAAACAAAATATTTTATTTAGGATAGATGGATATATATATATATATTAACAGCCCTCTAAAGTCATTGTAAAATCTGCACACTTGTAAATTTTGAAAGCTGTATTGCTCAGAAGAATTATTGGAATTCTAAGTTATGATTTATAGAAGTCTTAACATGGTCTCAGATACATATAGTTTGATCATAGCTCCATAATATTGAGGGTATAGCTGAACAGTAATTGTTTGAGGTTTGAGATCTCTGACTGCTGAAATCTGGATCATGATGTACCCAGACTAGAAAGAGTGTTGTGTGTCTGTCTCTCTCACAGTAAGATGTGAGAAGCACTACATCAGCTCAGGGACCGGCTCAGTTGCTCAGCGCTGTCGGACATGCTCACCGCGGCCCTGCACACCTCAGTCACCGATTAATTATGGACTGAGGTGAGAGGCCTGCATTTGTCCTCTTTAATAATAGATGAGTGAGGTCCGTGGACTTCACCTGAGGTGAACAGAAAGGTCTCCTTACAGGTAGACACAAGCAGACTAGTACATTCTCAGCCCATGTTTACTAGCCCTCAGGTTACAAGCCATGCTGATCAAGAACCAAATCCCTCAAAGTACTGTATATATATATATATATAGCACCCCTGACCACAAACACACTCCAGTCTATGATGTTTCATGAATACCTGCCCAAGTCTAATATCTAAAAGCCAGAATAAAACAGAACATCCCATTCATCTAATCTAATATCTGTCCACTGCATAATACATGGCTTAAGCTTTCTAAAAATAACACACCGGCACAATCATTCATCTCTCTAACAGGTTTTGGCAAAAAAGGCACAAAGAAGGTGATCCGGCTTAAGGCTGGAATTTTAAGCGTGTCCGTACGTGCCTGCAGACTAGTCTATTTTTACAACTTATTAATTAAATAAAGTGAACATGCATCAGAGAATGATATCTAAGATGCATTGACATTCTGTAGAAATTTGGGCAGATAACTGGTCATATTCATCCTTAACATTATACTATTATGATGCATCTTAATAAGATGCATAATATAACAATAAAATACATATAAATATATCAATGCACTCTTAAAAATGATTTGTGCAATACAGAAATATAATTATATTGCCTATTCCCAAGTAGTAATAAAAGTAAAAACTGTGAGCAAATAATGAAAAAGCATGATATGAATAATTAGTGAATGCATGAATAAATTAATGAACAAACAAACAAACTGCTTATTCACACCCATAAGGCTCTGAAATCTTCCCTCTATTGGTAGATTCGGTAAAACACGTTTCTGGCTGATATTAAAGGGTACAGTGGGTGTACCTATGCAAGTTCTGCACCAGTGACAAGCTTTTAGACCCAGCATATACACTGAACGTTCTTCTGTCTGCAAGTCTGGTACATCATTGCTTAGCTCCTGCAAAAACCCACGGATAAAGACGGAGAACTCCAGAGCGAGTTGAAGCATCCCTAGGGTAAATCATCTCCATTAGTTTGGTGGAAGAGCAGTATCTCACACTCAGAGTAGAGTAATACCCAGCATGCTTCACTCTGACTCTAATCAGCAGGACGTGGACCTCTAAGGCCTTCAGGCCTGCTGCTGTACCATCTTTCTCTGTTATCAAGTTACATCAAATTACGCACATGAAATATTAAGTGCTGGACACTCTCCTGTGCCACTCTGTAGAAGGCAAAGAGACAAATCACTGATATCCGAAAGAGTGCAAAGCGATGCAAAAATATATTTAGACACTTAATAGGACAGTTCAAATTCCGTCATTATTTACTCACCCTCATGTAGTACCAAATCTGTATGAGTTTCTTTCTTCTGTTTAGAAAAAAATATGATATTTTGAAGAATGTGGGTAAACAAACAGTTGACATACCCATTGACTTCCACAGTATTTTTTCCCATACTATGGAAGTCAATGGCTACCGTCAACTGTTCGGTTACCCACATTCTTCAAAATATCTTCCTTTGGGTTCAGGAGAAGAAAGAAACTCATACAGGTTTGAAACAATGCGTGGGAGAGTAAACCAAACAGGTGGGTAATCAAACAGTTGATTGTAGCCATTGACTTCCATTGTATTTTTCCCCATACTACAGAAGTCTATGGCTACCGTCAACTATTTGGTTACCAACATTCTTCAAAATATATTATTTTTGGTTGATGGTACCCATTGACTTCCACAGTATTTTTTTTTCATATCATGGAAGTCTATGGCTAACATCAACATTTTGGTTACCCCCATTCTTCAAAATATCTTCTTTTGGGTTCAGCAGAAGAAAAACTCATACAGGTTTGCAATAACATGAGGGTGAGTAAATGATGACAGAATTGTCATTTTGGCTGAACTTTCCCTTTAAGCTGCATGAAAGTCACTATATTAGATTAGAATAAAAATAGCTCAAGCACATTTGAATGCAAAAATACAATGAAGTAGGTTTGAAATAATAAAACAATACATATAATGTTCAACATAAAGAAAAAGTACTGTGGTGCTTTGAGACACGTTAGTGGAACATGGTCATATTAATGAACAGACTTAATACAGCCACTAAAAATCACCAAAACACCAGTTGATTAAAACACATTAAGCAAAAATGATAAGACAAGTGACGTTAGTAAAGGTGTGACAGTGTTATTAGGCTCTCAGGCCTTTAGGGGGCACTGTTACGCTAAACTTCCCTGTCTGATCGAACGACGGTCTGTTGGAAATCAAACAAAAACTGTTGCAGAGGCTGAATCACTACGACAAAGACAAAACAACAGAAAAACTTACTTGAAACGCTCTGCACCAGCGCGTTTTATGTCTATCATATTTTCCATCATTAAAACCCCAACAATACTGCAACACTAACGGCATGTCTCATCCCACACGTTCTGTTGTAGAATATTTGGGTATATGTATATATTTAAGCATCAACATACACATTCTGATAGCGTTTGCTGGTTAAACAGATGGCACTTTAAAGTCTCAATACTTAGAGCTGAAAGCCAAGAATAAAGTTTATGAATTGGATGATATAATGAGTGTTTCTGCCAGCACAGGCAGATGTGCTGCAGTAGATATTGAGCCGCAGAGCACCTGACTGACAAACCATCTGCCTGAATTACTGAAACGTCCACCCACCTCTATAGACATCTGAGGAGCAGATCTCATATATATGCAATCACTTTACAAGCCCGATGAATCTGTGGATTTCTTCATGCCAAGCTTAAAGATTAAAGGCTTGTCCTCGTCTGACCACATGGCACAGCGGTGCTCGGGAAGCTACTTTCAAACTGCTACAACCCCAATTTCAGAGAAGTTGGGACATTTTGTAAAATGCAATAAAATCTATGATCTGTTTAATCCTCAACTTTTATTTAATTGACAAAAGTACAAAGATTTCCAAAGTTTTTACTGACCAACGTAAATGTATTTTGTGAATATGAACAAATGTAGTTTTTGATGGCCGCAACGCATTCCAAAAAAGTTTGGACAGAGGCAAAATAAAAGTGAAACGGTTATAGAATATCCAAAGCAGGGAATAGAAATAGGTCGAGGTATCGTGTTTGGGTATAAAAGGAGCATCTCAGTCTTTGCAATCAATGCAAGATCATAGCTCAACACTTTGTCAAATTTCATTGTGTCAAACAAATAAAAAATCAGATTTCGCGATGCAAAATTGCATAGAATTGAGGTATTTCACCAAGTATCATACATGATATTGTGAAGAGATTCAGGGAATCCAGAGAAATCACAGTACACGTAGGGCAAGCTCAGTTGAATGTGCTTGACCTTTTAGCCCTCAGATGGCATTGCATAAGAAACCGTCATGCTGAGGTGTTAAATATAGCCACATGGGCTCAGGAGTACTTCAGGGAACCACTGTCATTTACCACAGTCTGCAGCTGCATCAAGAAATGCAACTTGAGTCTCTGTTACTCTAGGAGAAAGGTATACATCAATTCTATGCAGCGATGCTGCTGGGTTCTCTGGCCCAGAACTCATCTCAGATCATCTCAAAAAGACAGTGAAAATGTGTGCTGTACTAAGATGAGTCCACATTTCAACTTGTTTCTGGGAAAAATGGATTTCGAGTTCTCAGTCCCAAAGACCAAAGGAACCATCCAGACATTCATTAGCGACAGATGGAAAAACAAACGCTTGTCGTGGTATGGGGGTGCAAACTGGCATATGTGCGAAGGTACCATTGACATGGAGGCATATACTTGGATTGTACAGAGACATAAACTGCCATCAAGATGATGTGTTTCAATGGAAGTCATGGATATTACATCAAGACAATGCCAGCTCTCATTCTGCATGTGCTACAACAGCGTGTTTTCGTAGACAGAGTGAATGTGCTAGACTGGCCAGCAGATCTGTCTCCTATTGAAAATGTATGGCTCATCATGAAAAGGAGAATCAGACAATCATAATCACAGACTTCTGAGCATCTGAATTTTGCTCAGACAAAAGTAATTTGAAAGTCTGAATTTTGAGCAACAAAAATTTACTACCAGAACTTTAACAATTAGTATCCTCAATTCATAAACAATTAAATATTGTAATTAAATGGACCGTTGATGTGACACAGTATTAAACATGCCTCTGTCCAAACTTTTTTGGAATGTGTTGCAGCCATCAAAATAAAATACAAATTATATTTACAGTGAAAACTTTGGAAACATTTTCTTTGTTTTTTGTCAATTAGATAAAAGTTAAAGAGAAACGAACAAATCACAGATTCTTGATTTTATTGCTTTTTACAAAATGACCCAACTTCTCTGGAATTGGGGTTGTACAAGATTTTTTAAAACATAACTTACTCTACCCTTGAAACTGATAATCCAATGATCATGATCCAATCCATTTCTGATGAACAAAAGTTGTTTCTCTAAGAAATATATACAGTACATTACATCATGAAAGAAAAGAAAGTGACGTCATGTCATGGTGACTTTTAAATAGTGCTGGGCGATGATTAAAATTATGAATCGCGATTAATCGCAAGATTTTCCTGTGATTAATGGGGCGCGGGCGGGTAGAGAGACTGTGTGATAATAAGGTTGTACTCACACTAGGTCATCTTAACCGTGCCTGAGCACGTTTGACCCCCAAATCCCGGTTCGTTTGACTAGTGTGATCGCTCCGTGTCGCGCAGATCGTTTAGCCGTCCCTGGCTCGTTTGGAAGAGGTGGGCCAGAGCGCGGTTCAGTTATATATATATATCTGTGAGCGCTAAATCTGTAAAGCAATATATTGTGATAGGGCCTTGTGTTACCACGTCCCAAACGGCTCAAAATAATAAACCACAAAGTTCAATGCACTCCACTGTGTTGAGCGAGAGCGCTTCTCTGCTGCCTTCACGTGCTATCGGAAACTTCCTATTTCCCACGTATGAAGTCATGATTACGAGCACGTCGCATTCTTTTCTGTTAAAAATAACAGTGGTTTGTGAATGTTGATGCTTAGCCTACATAATTTTATCGGGAGCGCTACTGCAGTCTTAGGCCCACCCCGAATACTCTCATTAGATGAGACGCGTGATGACACCCATCCCAAGCCAGTACTGATCAACATCGCACCCCTCCTGTGACCCATGGTTTGTCTGTATGTGTATTCAGAGCCAGTGAGCAACGGGCTTTCAAAATAATAAAGATAATAAATAAAAACGCATTAATGCGAAATAAAATAATTGTCTGCATTAATTAATGAATGCATTAGTGCGATAATAATATGTTAACTTGCCCAGCTTTAATAAGGGTGTAACCCCCGAACCCAAGTACATACCGAACCGTGACATCTGGGTACTGTTACACCCCTAATATATATATATATATATATATATATATATAAAACCATGTGTGTGTGTATACACACACACACACACAACACAAAGATATCCATATATACAATATGTAATTACTGTATAAACACAATAAACATTTACAGTCCCTTTGTAGAATCAAGGAGTCATTTTTTTCATTAATTTTGAATGAACCAATTCATTAAACAAACTATTTTACTACAATTCACTAGAAATAAATGACCCCGAAATCCATCGTATGAGAGAAAGTGAAATGACATTCATACCTCATAAAATTACTCTGTTTTGACACACTTTGTTAAAAAGCAAATTGAAAATATGGAAACATGTTAATTTTTGCCAAAAAGTTTTTTACGCTCGCATGAGGTGGTATTTCAGAGAATTAAAAAAAGGAATATATATCGCAAAACTGCTATAAACAGTGTGTTTGCATTTACAGGTCTCCTGGTGTACATAAAAATCACATGATTATTATAGATCAAGAAACACCTCATATGTGGCCATTCACAAGTTTAAGGGGCTTGCCTTGATATTAAAGCTTGGATGGATAATTACGCTTTAGTCGCATAACATCGGTTAATGGAAATGCTGCTATTAGTTATTTATGAAATATCGTACAATTTTGCACAAATCTGTAATGGAAACACACCTACTGGTTAATCATTACTGTTGAGATACAATAATTATCACACTTAAGCACAAATATAGCATAGTTTGCTCGACTACAAATGACAACGGATCATTTATATTTCAACATATAGTTCTTACACTATGTTCAGGCATTATACACGTATAAAAAATGCTATATAAATATTATTCCGTCTTTAATTGAGATGCACAGCCTGTTTCCAAGAGATAAAGTAACATGAGGTCATGCCATCAGTCTCGGGGCACTGGAGGGCATTAGGTGTTGCTTTGAGAACACATTTTAAGGGACGTCTCGGGGGACAATAGCATCTTTGAGGGAGATATGACACGCCTCGGTGTTCTTAGAGAGGAGAGAGTGGGAGTGTAGAGAAAGTTAAAGATGAGAGGCAGGAATGGAGCGGAATGCGGATGCCTTTAATAATGCATCTGCTGCTCTTCTGCTCTCGTTCCCCTGGAATCATCTCGACTTCAACATCCTCAGCTCGTTCCGCGCATGTGCGGTCCCAGAGCCCTCCTGCTGGCCTGAAGCTCATCTGTAACGCTACAGCACTCCGCTAACACACGGCCAATGTACTTGAAAGGGTTAGCTCACCAAACACAAGAAATGAGCATTCTGTCATCATTTACTCACCCTCATGTCGTTCAAAACCTGTATGATTTTCTTTTTTCCGTGGAACGTTTTTTTTTGGAGCTTGACAGCCACCATTATGGAAAAGAGCACTCTTCAATAGATCTTCATTTGTGTTCCACAGAAGAAATAAAGTCAAACCTTGGTAAATTCCAAAATAATAAAAAAAATATTCAATTTGAGGGTGAACTATTCCTTTAATATACAAAATCCTGTGTTATATTAGTATCATTGATATATTATTATAGTTTTTGTTTATTAGTTTCATTTTTAAATATGCCTATTTGGTATTCATTCTTATTTATTAGTTTTGCTTTAATATAATTTTAGTACTTAATTTTACTTACAGTAAAAATTCAATTTTTTTACATTAAGATAACAGTAATAACCCTGTGACAATCATGCAATATTTTTTTTCAACATTTAATTATAATTTTTTTGAAAGATGTTATATAATTCAAAATAATTATACATAAAAGTAAAATATATATGCAATGTCCTTGGCAACAAGAAAAAATAAAATAAAAATAAAATAAGCTTTTATATATTTTATTTTATTTCAGGTAACTTTTAAGTAAAAATATATTTTTTTGTTTTAGTTTACAATAATAACCCTGAAACAATCATGAAATGTGTACACAGAGTAAAATATAAATAAATAAAATACGTATTTTCTATTTTTTCAATACTATAAAAAATGTTTTGGGAAGAATTTGATATAAATAATATGAAAGAATTATACATAAATTAATGTATATACAATTTTCTTTGCAACTAGCTGTCAGTCCTCTGTCGTGTGTGTCATGTGTCCCCACCTCATGTTTCCTTATTTGGTTTGTTTCCTGTCCTTGTTTAATGTCATTATTAGTTAATTCATGTCCAGCCGTGTTTGTCTAATTATCTATGATTTACCTGTGTATATTAGTTCATGCCTGTTCCGTTTGATGTTGTCTGGTCTACTTGTTATTCCCGGTGTATCCTGTTTGTGAGTACTACCTAGTCCTGTCATGTCCTGCCTTGATGTCCTTATTAAATATTATATTTGAGTTTATATCCTCGTCTGCGTGTTCCTGTTCCTCCCTCGTGTGTGCACCGTGACAGAAGACCAGACCTAAACCGTAAGCGGCGCCCATTCACCCCGTTTTGTTTTCCGTTTTGAAAAGTTTTTATTTTGTTCCAGTGTTTTTGTATGTCTGTCCCGCGGCATGGAAGTCGCCGCTCGTCATTCCCGCCATAGCCCACTGCAAGTCGGCGTGGGAGTTCGGTGGGATCGCCGCGAGTCCACTGGCCGCGAGCCCTCATGCCCGCCGATCGCGGGAGATATTCGTCGCCGGCGGTGGCTCTCCCAAGCCCGCCGGCAGCTTGTCTGGTTCCCGGGTTGCCGCTCCCCCAGGCGCGCCGTTCGCGGGAGATCACGCCACCGGATCGCCTCTGACTCAATGCCCGCCGGCCCGCCTCTGTCTCAAAGCCCGCCGGATTGCCGCTGACTCAAGCCCGCCGGATTGCCGCTGACTCAAGCCCGCCGGGTTGCCGCTGACTCAAGCCCACCGGATCGGCGTTGATTCATGCCCACTGGCCGCCGCTATCCCTAGCCCCGTGGATCAAGTCCACATGTCACAGCCAGGAGTGCTGTGTGTCTGTCTTGTTGTGCCCACAGGAACATTTTAACTACCTTGTCTTGTCTTGTCCATGGAGACTCGTCTGGGGCAGGCGGCTCCTCGTGTTGTGGCCATGGAGGCCATTCTAGCCGCCTGCCCCCTTGTTGCTGAAGTGGAGGCGGTCGCTGAGGGACCCTGTGAGGGCCCCTGAATCCTGGTCATGCCCAGAGGAAGCCTCAGCCTCCGAGCTAGCCCTGGAGGGCTTCTGGTTCCTGTGGGATGTCTTGTCTGTCGGGCCCTGGAGGGCTTTCCTGTCATCGTGTCCTGTCTGTCTGGCCCTGGAGGGCTGTCCTGTCATCGTGTTCTGTCTGTCTGGCCCTGGATGGCTGTCCTGTCATGTTTTGTCCTGTCTGTTTAGCCCCGGAGGGCTCCTGATACCCCCTCACTTCCCCATGGAAATTTTGGGGGGGGGGTAGTAGGGTTCCGGCTGTAGGGGCCGGGCCGAGGGGGTCGAGGCCAAGGGCCCCGAAGACCATCTGCCCTGAAGACCATCTGCCATGGCCCCCAGAGCTCCCAGCTCCGCCATGGTCCCCAGAGCTCCCAGCTCCACCATGGTCCCCAGAGCTCCCAGCTCCACCATGGCCTTCAGAGCTCCCAGCTCCGCCATGGTCCCCAGAGCTCCCAGCTCCACCATGGTCCCCAGAGCTCCCAGCTCCACCATGGCCTTCAGAGCTCCCTGCACCGCCATGGCTTCCAGAGTTCCCAGCTCCGCCATGGTCCCTGTCTGTCTGTTCTGCTCTGGAGGTCCCCGTCCTGCGTTCCTGTCTGTGTCTGTCCTGAGGGGCCTCCAGAGCGCCCACCCCCCCTCCCTGATGGAACTGTTAAGGCTCGGGACGAGCCTTTCGGGAGGGGGGAGTTATGTCAGTCCTCTGTCGTGTGTGTCATGTGTCCCCACCTCATGTTTCCTTATTTGGTTTGTTTCCTGTCCTTGTTTAATGTCATTATTAGTTAATTCATGTCCAGCCGTGTTTGTCTAATTATCTATGATTTACCTGTGTATATTAGTTCATGCCTGTTCCGTTTGATGTTGTCTGGTCTACTTGTTATTCCCGGTGTATCCTGTTTGTGAGTACTACCTAGTCCTGTCATGTCCTGCCTTGATGTCCTTATTAAATATTATATTTGAGTTTATATCCTCGTCTGCGTGTTCCTGTTCCTCCCTCGTGTGTGCACCGTGACACTAGCTGAAATAAAATTAATTCAAAATGTTGTATATTTATTGCAGTATTTATTCATGAACCTTTTTTTTCATTTAGTTAACAAAAACAACCCTGCAACAATCTTTCAACTGTGAACATGGAGCAAAATCAAATGTTTCTGATATATTTTCAACATCTTTAAAAAAAAAATCAGTTCACTTAAATTATCCAGCGTTAATATGAGATTTAAAAATAATGCATTTATAAAAATGATACAAGAATTGTATCAAATAATACAAAATACTTATGCACAATGAAATGTAATGTACATATGCTGTTGTCTTTACTGGCTTAAATGAAGTTTTATTATACTTTATTTCAGTAAACTTTAATTGTAATTTAAGTAACGTAAACTTTTTGTTGTTGTTTTAATTGTAGTTAATAACCTCACAACAATCATACATCTGTGAACACGGTGCAATCAAGTTTCTTATATAAATATATATTTGTAACTATTTTAAACTTCTTTTTTTTGCATTTCATTGTTTTCATAAATAATACATGTATAAAAATCATCCAATAATTCAATACAAATGATACAAAATAATTCTAAAGAAATGTAATGTATATATGCAATTGGCCTGGCATCTAGCCGAAATAAAATAAGTTAAAAAAGTAATATATTTTATTTCAGTTAATGTTTTATTTTATTTCAGTTAATGTTTATTTTATTTCAGTTAATGTTTATTTTCTTTCAGTTAATGTTTATTTACTTATTTTAAATAAAATAAGTACAAAAAATGTAATATATTTTATTTCAGTGAATGTTTATTTTATTTCAGTTAATGTTTATTTTATTTCAGTTAATGTTTATTTTATTTCAGTTAATGTTTATTTACTTATTTTAAATAAAATAAGTAAAAAAAATGTAATATATTTTATTTCAGTTAATGTTTATTTTATTTCAGTTAATGTTTATTTTATTTCAGTTAATGTTTATTTTATTTCAGTTAATGTTTATTTTATTTCAGTTAATGTTTATTTACTTATTTTAAATAAAATAAGTAAAAAAAAATGTAATGTATTTTATTTCAGTTAATGTTTATTTTATTTCAGTTAATGTTTATTTACTTATTTTAAATAAAATAAGTAAAAAAAAATGTAATATATTTTATTTCAGTTAATGTTTATTTTATTTCAGTTAATGTTTATTTACTTATTTTAAATAAAATAAGTAAAAAAAATGTAATATTTTATTTCAGTTAATGTTTATTTTATTTCAGTTAATGTTTATTTTATTTCAGTTAATGTTTATTTACTTATTTTAAATAAAATAAGTAAAAAAAAAAAATGCAATATATTTTATTTCAGTTAATGTTTATTTTATTTCAGTTAATGTTTATTTTATTTCAGTTAATGTTTATTTACTTATTTTAAATAAAATAAGTAAAAAAAATGTAATATATTTTATTTCAGTTAATGTTTATTTTATTTCAGTTAATGTTTATTTTATTTCAGTTAATGTTTATTTACTTATTTTAAATAAAATAAGTAAAAAAAAAAAAGCAATATATTTTATTTCAGTTAATGTTTATTTTATTTAAAACAATGAATTTCTTTTTTGAGTAGTTTTATTTAACCCTGTGATGATCGTGCGACTGTATACACGCCGCAAACTCAAATGTTGACAACAAGACAGACTGTTCCCGTCAGAAACCGCAGGAGGCAGATGAGCCTTTGTTGAGCCACTTAAAAAGATGATTTGATCTTCCTAGCTTATCGTTCTATTAGACGAGCACCATTAGCGATCTGCAGGGGATTCCCGTGCCCCCCGCCACACGCTTGGAGATCTGCTTCAGTCAGTCAGACTGCTGGAATCCTGTCGCTCTTAATCAAACCAATTACAACACACTGGGCGTCAAATACCACAGCTCCTTATCATGGTGACGTTACGCACAAAGACGGCTGCTTTACGAGCGCTCTGCCTCATAAGAACTCTTCGTCTAAAGCAATACCTCACATGTCAACACAGGTGTTGAGTTACACAAACTGCGGCGGTAAACATAGACTCCAGGGGATGTTTCCATTCTCCTTGGATAATGAGTGTTCGGTGCATCTGGGTCAAAGCGTCACGTCGCATCTGCACATCTTTCCTTCAAACCGGTGATTCAAGGCCACAAACAGCCACACCAGATCAAAATGAAAACACGCCACACTTTATTTGGAGTCGCGCAGGACAAAGATTGTGCTTTTGTAAGCCCCCCAACACGGGTCCGCACCAACTCACCGAGCGGGTCTCGATCCCGGGACGCCGGCGCGGGATGCCGGCGCTCTACCAAGGAGGCTAAAGGCTACAGCCTCTAGCGTCAGTCACTAGAGCCCCTCTTTTTGAGGTCAAGGGGGTCTTTTTGAGGTCTTACTGGCATACATCCGTTACACTTTTGAGGAGAAAATCTCTCTTTTGAGAATTCAGAACAATCATTTTGTCTAAAGTGGACTTCACAATCGCACAGCGTGCAAAACAGTTCAGCCTTTTAGAAAAAAAGCCACAGGTGTGTGTGTTCTGTCTCTGTCAGTCATTTCTTCCACACGTGTTAAGGTCTGAGGGATTTAACATGTTGTTATGGCTCACAGAGACAGAATGAAAAGGATTCAAAGATGCCTTCATTCTAAAATCCAGCGAAAGATGTGGACAAGATGCAGGTAAAGTCAAATATCTGACGAGTTGACTGATGAGAAGTGAGTTATTTTCAGTCGCTCTGAGCCGGTGCAATTTGACTCGCATGCAAACTACCGGGTAAACACGGGTTCAAGTTCATACAGGGCTAGTTTATGACTGCGTGAGCCTTGAGAAAAATCATATGTTTAGGTGATATGACGGACATTAAGTTTTATGCCCTTTGCAAAGGAAACATAAAAGACACATTTTCTAAAACATTTGAATTATGCAGTAATATAAAAGTTTTAAATAACCAAAATGTCAAAATTATTACGTTTTGATTTTAGAAGAAAATGATTGTTATATATATATATATATATATATATATATATATACACACAAAGCAATTCTCATTATATGTAAGACAATTCCCACAGTGCAATGTCGTCTACTTGACCATCCATAGTAGACCATATACAGTACTGCACTGTATGCAGTAAGCAGTCTGCTAGTATTATTAAAACTTCATATATATGGCAAATAAGTCTGTTAAGATCATAGCTTTCCATGGCTATGCGGCAAATGCATGTGTGTGTGTGTGTGTGTGTGTGTGTGTACGTGTGTGTGTGTGTGTGTGTGTGTGTGTGTGTGTGTGTGTGTCTGTGGTCTGTGTCTGTGTGTGTGTGTGTGTGTGTGTGTCTGTGTGTGTGTGTGTGTGTCTGTGTTTATGTGTCTGTGTGTGTGTGTGTGTGTGTGCGTGTGTACCTGAAAGAAGCCCGGAGGAACAGGGCCGACCGGCATACCCTCTCCTGGGGGCATGTTTCCAAGGACAGGACTCGGAGCTGCCGCTGCACTCTGCAATCACAAACACACACACAATTCCAGTTAAACACACACATGCAGCCACAGACGCTTCCCCAAACACTGCACCCTGATGGTCATTCACCACTCAAGGACAAATACATACACCCATAAACAAACAGTCCCAGGAGCCAAAATCTACATCTCTTTGACAGACACATGGATACTGTCAACAGCTGCTAACCACCAGAAGAACTGAAAACACTCTCAGCCGCCTCTGAAAAACACAAGCAAGCAGGCAGGGATGGTAGAGGTCAGATGGCAGAGACAGGATTACTCTGTCTGAGGAAGCAGAGAGCCACGGGCGGCCGCGCGCCCCATGCAGGGAGCTAATGAGGAGGCCGTTTAGGGTCCTGTGCTAGACTCAGTGCTAGAAGAGAACGGGTCAGTCTGCAGACGTGGATGGATGATGGGTCATCATGTTGACCTTAGGTCTCCTTCTGGTGAAGTCTGTACTCACAGGTTGCATTCTAATTTATTCAGTCCATTTCTTTGTATGTATGTGTTTATTTATTTATTTAGATGATAGACAGACAGACAGACAATTATATATATATATATATATATATATAAATATGATAAATGTGATAAACATGTCTGTTAAAATATCTTCATCTATATATCTGTGTTAAAACACTGTGAAAACTCTGATGAACAGCAGCATTGTACTAAATAGTTTGCTTCAAAACATAAGACTTAAAAAAAAAACTTCTGAAAAATGCTGTTAAGTTAGTAGCATCTCTGTTTTTGTTACAGTTAACCCTGTATATGATAATTCTGTGTGTTCAATAATGACCAAAATCTTCGTTTTGACTTCTGACAACAGCCGTTAAGTGACAAACCGCAGTGTTTTATCTAGAACAAGGAGAGAGAGAGAGGGCCAAGACCAAGTGTGCTACAATGACTGTGTGTGTGTGTGTGTGTGTGTTTGTTTGTGTGTGTGTGTGTGGTGTGTGTGTGTGTGTGTGTGCATGTGAGTGTGTGTGTGTGTGTGCGTGTGTGTGTCTGTGTATCTGTGTGTGTGTGAGTGTGTGTGTCTGTGCGCGTGTGTGTGCATGTGTGTGCGCGCGTGGTGTGTGTGTGTGTGTGTGTGTGTGTGTGTGTGTTGTGTGTGTGTGTTGTGTCGTGTATGCGTGTGTGTGTCTGTGAGTGTGTGTGAGTGTGTGTGCTGGTGCGCGTGTGTGTGCATGTGTGTGCGCGCGCGCGTGTGTGTGTCGGTGTGTGTGTGCGTGTGTGTGTGTGTGCGTGTGTGGCGTGTTTGTGTGTGTGTGTGTGTGTGTGTGCGTGTCTGTATGTGTGTGTGTGTTTGTGTGTGTGGTGTGTTTTGTGTGTGTGTGTGTGTCTGTGTGTTGTGCGTGTGTGTGTGTGGGCATGTTTATGTGGTTTATGAGGACACAATTTGTATAATGACATGGGTATGACACAGGTATTACAAGGAAGAAGGTGATTTATGAGGACATTTTCAGTGTCCCCATAATTTAAAACGCTTATAAATCATACAGAGTAAGTTTTTTTGGGGAAAAGTAGAAAAGCACCGTCTCCTGTGAGGGCTAAGTTTAGGTGTAGGGTAGGTGTAGGGCAATAGCACATACAGCTTGTACAGTATAAAAACCATTACGCCTATGGAGAGTCCCCGTAAACCATAAAAACCAACATGTGTGTGCGTGCGTGCGAGTGTGTGTGTGTGCGTGCGTGCGTGTGTGTGTGTGCGTGTGTCTGTCTGTCTGTGTGTGTGTGTGGAGCATTACTGGCATGCAGACACACACACACACACACACTTAGACACAACAGTCTGATTACTCTTGGCACACAGGGAAATGAGCAGGGGAAATGCACTCACATCCGCCCAGTAATAATAAAGAAGTTGCTGGCAAATTGAAGGTGGAGATGTACGAATAGGAAGGAGCGTTTTCTAATGCTACATGATGAAAATAGCTACAGCGCTTTCACCAACAGTTCACCTAGATCAACAAGACGTAATAAAAACCACAACCGACCGAGAATGGCACAAACGTCCGTTTTATCGACGCCGAAGCAATCTTTTGTGGTGGTAAATAAGATCCCGCAGCGAGGGGCTGAATATTGTGTTTTCCTGCAGTAATGCTGAAGTCTCATCTCCTGATAGCAGCGGCACAATAATGAGCCTAATGCCCTCCGTGCTGAGCAAGCACTCTATCAAAACTACCAACAAAGATAAACGAACGTCCCTCGGCTCTTCACGGGTCCACAGTCAGTCATAAAACCCTCGCCGCCGAGGGCACGGCAATAAAATCTGGCCTCTGATTAGAGTAACTTTCATTTAGCGTGCGTCCCATTCAGGGGAAACCAAAGTGGCACTAATGTAATAAGAAAAGATGTCTGACTGTCTTAAAAACGAGCTGATGAAAGCGTTAACGGTGGATTTGCGGCTCGATATTGAATGCTGTGTACAAGATGTGCTGAAAATGACTTTGATCTAGAGATTCACCGACTCTCTCGTGCACAATTAAACGGACTGTTCACCCAAAAATGCACTCATCCTTCAATCATATTCATTTCAGTTTTGCAGAACATCCTAAATAGGCGGACACTGCCAAGACAAAAAGTAACATTATGCATTACTTACTAAATACCACAATTAGTTACTTTTTCATGGAGTAATGCAGTATAGCAATGCATTACTTTTACTTTCCCCAACACTGCGTTTATATATATGATGGGGATTTTTTTTAATCGAATGTTTGAACCATTTTTATTGATGTATTCATTTTTGAGTGAACTATTCCTTTAAGATGAAAAAAACAAAAACATAACATTTACCTTTTAAAATTTGTACTTTTAAAGGAGTCATATGATGTGATTTCAAGTGTTTCTTTCTCTCTGGAGTGTTACAAGCTGTTTGTGGATAGATAAGATCCCTGAAGTTACAAAGACTAAAGTCTCAAACACAAAGAGATATTCTTTATCAAAGTTAAGACTCGACCACGCTCTTCTAAAACGGCTCATTCAAACACCCCCCCACATGTCTACGTCACAGTGTGGGGAGATTTGCATAACACCACCCAAATATATACACAATGAAAGAAGGCGGAGCTATTATTCTGGTTGTAGTATTGTTGCTGTCGTGTCCTGGAGATGCTGTGTTTCGTTGTGAAAGAGAAACTACTTTGTTTGGGTTTCCAAAAGAGGACACAACTATAAATCAGTGGTTAAGTTATATTCACAACACTGTTCCAGAACAGTTCAACCCAAATATTAGAGAGTGTGCAGCACATTTAACAGAGGACTGTGTCCTGAAGCCGAGAGTAGCCTGCCAGCTGTGCACAGACTGTTTCTATAAAGAGGAGCAATTCCAGCTTTGCAAGAACAGTCTGGTGCTTCTGACTCGGCCTGTAAGTACGTCTCTGCTTCTGACTAATCAAACACTAGTTTTGAGCCGTGTAGAGTAGTGCTTGTTGTTTGTCGTTTCTCCGATCACAAATGCAGACATGGGAATGTTTACTGTAAAAAGACAGTATAAGTCATTATAATCAGTAATTATGTCCCCACTGGATGCAAAAAATGGCGCGTTTATAATGGGTTTTATTGTTTTTGTCTCGTCGCTGCCGGGACACGGCATCACAATACGGTAAGGGCGTAATATTTCCGTCTCACACTTTAGGTATTCGGCCAATCACAACGCACTAGATAGTTGGCCAATCAGAGCACGCTTCGCTTCTCAGAACGATGTGCTTTATAAAAATCAACGCGTTTCAGAAAGGCGGAGCATAGAGGAGCAACAATAATGTACAGTATGTGGAAAGTAATGTGTTTTTTGAACCTCAAACCACGTAAACACATTGCATTACACCAAATAATGTTATATGACCCGTTTAAAAATGTGCCAATCGTAGCAAAAATAAATAAATAAATAAAACAATCGATGTAAACAAGCACTTACGATGTAGCTTGGGTGCAAATAATACTTGCCCCTCTAATTGTAAACCTACCACCTTTTGGCAAATGCATTTGTATTATGAATTATTGAGTGGTTACTTTTCAGGGACTACAGTTACCGTTTGGCTCAGTGGCACCTTGGGTTTAATTCAGCCGTTTCTTAAGTCTTCAGTTTAGTGTAATGGGCCTGTAAGCTTCACATTCTTCCAACAGAGAGCCTGAAGTGCCGAGTGTAATAACGCCATTCCTGGAATTGTGAGGGAACTGATAAACGCACATCCTACTGGGAGTTTATTTAAGACGGAAAAGGATTAAAACACAGTGGCTTGATGCATTTTCGGCACGCCGGGTATAGCTTAACAGCTATTTAAGCCCAGGTTTAGCTTTCAAACCTGTCAGCAGCAGCACACATCTCTTTGGTGAATGCTATACCACAATCGTTTGAGCTTCTAGGACTGCAATTTAGTCCCAGGCCCAGGTCTGTCCTCCTGTGTCCAGTCTGTGAATGTTAATTATAGGACTTCTGACAATTAACAACTCAACAGCCTGCCGCAGGAGTCCCTCCACCTGTGCTGCTCACTTGATTCCTGGTGGTCATGGAGTGTGTTCCCGATTAGTACTGATTAATGAAATCAATTACCTGCGACAGGGAGCGAGAATGAGCGAGCGCTGGACTGCTGACGGACGGTCCACTATCATGACCAGAGACTCTCATAACTCATTGGTGTTTTTGAGCTGATTACTGACCAGTTTGTCATCAAAACTCTGGTACATATAGCATAATCTACCTTCATGTAGGAATGACCTCATTTACAACGAGCGCATACACAACACTGTCATGATGGTCAGTAGGAGACTCTTCAACTCTAACTTTCTAACCTGTAAATTAGTGTTGTTATAGTATCATATATAGTATATTTAGATTTCTTAATGTTACAAATTATTTAAAATGGACTTACTAAATCATTGGTTATTGATAATAATAATACATTAATAGATTGTATTATTATTAATCTATTTAACAACAACAGTAATAACAATTATAAATAATAATATTTATAAAATAAATTAATTAGAATAACTAGATTTTTAAATAATGTAAAAATAATATAAATAATAATAATTATTATTATGATCATCAACAATAATAATGCCATTTGCTCATTTTGTGCTGAAAATAGTAGCACTGTTATAGAACATTAATATTTTTCTAGTATCATTAATATTATTTGTGTAATTGTATCATTCTAAATGTTACAATTATTTGAGGTAGATTCACCTAAACCAGAGAATAATAATAATAATAATGTATTAAATTATTTATTATAACAATAATAATTTAATTAAAATATAATTATTATTCAATAATGTAATAATAATAATTTAAGTATTAAGAATTTAATTAAACATCCTTCATTTTATTATTATTAATAATGATAATAATAACAATAAATAATTTATTACCTCATTTAATTATTTGTATTTTATTAAGTTCTTAATAATAATAATTAAATGTATTATTATTATTTATTTGTTAACACCTTTAACACATTTCCCTCCTGAAGTGTTGCATGGACCCCGTTTGAAAACCCCTCATTAAATACAGTTTTAAAACCGTCTATGTATGATCACTACATGGTCATAATTAGAGATCGACCGATATATCGGTTTACCGGTATTTTTCCCGATATTTAAGCATTTTACCATTATCGGATATCGGAAAAACGTTGTTTTTTTTGTCACATACACAATTATACAGAGTATAACCAGTAGTGAAATGTGTTCTCTGCATTTGACCCATCCAAGTACACACACACACACACACACACACACACACACACACACACACACACACACTTGGAGCAGTGGGCACTGTTCACTCAGGAGGTGCTCCAGCACCTAATAATTTAATAATCCTAAAATTGTAGTTTAAAATGAAGTTAATATGACTTCTGTCCTTTATTTTCTCCATTTGAATACATTAGACATTATTTTGCTTATTGTTAATATCAGTGTTGCTGATGATGCTTTTTATAAATAAAATGTTGTTATTGTTGTAATTTGAATTTACATGAAAATGTTAATTGTCAACCGTTGTTTTTTGTTGTTGTTAAGATGACTGAAAGTGAAGAATGGACTTACTTCAGTTATTTATGTACTTTATAACAGTCAATAAATATCGGTTCTGCATATCGGTTATCGGGTACATAAACGTACAAATAATCGGTATCGGTTATAAAAAATCAATATCGGTCGATCACTAGTCATAATGTATACTGTGTTAAAAAAACCTGCATTAATTAACAAGCTATTTCACAATACAAAGAAATCTTTGCAAAGTGTTGTGCCGTCACAGATTCTAATTTAGCCAAAAGTACATTGTCAGTACATAAAGAGAAAATGCAATGCATATCTTTAACTCTTTTTAATGCGTTGTTGGAAGCATTAGAAACACTTTTTCAAGAGAGAGAGAAATACACAATGATGCAACAAAACATCACTAAATAGGCTACAACTCACAATCTTCCCAAGAGGACATGAAGGCAGCAATAGATCAGTAATACTGAATGTCTTCTACATACCTTCTTACAGACGGTGTGTTACGAGAGAAGATTGATTCAGTATGCTGCTTTATCCAGCCTTGATATTCAGTACAAACAACAGACTGTCAGCGCTTCACACAAGCCGTCACAACAGAACAAATTCACACTCAGAGCGCAAAACATTATGGTTTCAACGTTTGTGAATCTTCAGCGTTGTCTTGATTAGGGTTGGGTATCGTTTGAATTTTATCGATTTCGATTCTTTTCGATTCCCATGTGATTAAATAATGATATCAAACATTTATCCCGTGTCTCTTATTAGCAAACCATTGCACGAGAGCCTATATTTTAGTATGCATTTGAGAGACGTTCTGAAATGTAATGCATTCATACATGCATGCACAGTTTGCAGCTTTAAAGTGCGCGTCTGAAAAGTCTCGTTTGATTTGGATGCAAAAAAATACACAGGTTCCGCGTCTTAATAAAGGCTTTTCTTGTCAAGAAAACGGGGATCAAAACTGCAGTTTTGAGCAGGGTGGCCAAGCTCAAGCTCAGACACCTCAAAGGTTGAGGAATGAAACAGACAAATCATTTTCATTTAGGAATAGAATCACGTTAGTGTTTGAATCATGTTCGCGATCGTTAACGATCTATTAAAGTAATGTCATGTTGGTGGTGACACCTCTCTTGCAACATGTTTAGCTATCACAGATATTATACTTCTTCACAGATATCACAGATATTAGGCTTCTGATCGCAAATGCAGGCAGACTTTGGAGGCTTAGATTAGCGAGCAAGGTCCTGGCAGATTGCTATCACACCGGTCCTCACAGATGAAGAAAGAAAAGCGCATAGGAATCGATAGGCGGAATCGAAATGTTAATTTGACAACAAGTATCCGATTCCTGACCTTTAGTTTCCGATTCCTGACCTTTAATATCCGATTCCTGACCTTTAATATCCGATTCCTGACCTTTAGTTTCCGATTCCTGACCTTTAGTTTCCGATTCCTGACCTTTAGTTTCCGATTCCTGACCTTTAGTTTCCGATTCCTGACCTTTAGTTTCCGATTCCTGACCTTTAGTATCCGATTCCTGACTTTTAGTTTCCGATTCCTGACCTTTAGTTTCCGATTCCTGACCTTTAGTATCCGATTCCTGACCTTTAGTTTCCGATTCCTGACTTTTAGTTTCCGATTCCTGACCTTTAGTTTCCGATTCCTGACCTTTAGTATCCGATTCCTGACTTTTAGTTTCCGATTCCTGACCTTTAGTTTCCGATTCCTGACCTTTAGTATCCGATTCCTGACCTTTAGTATCCGATTCCTGACCTTTAGTTTCCGATTCCTGACCTTTAGTATCCGATTCCTGACCTTTAGTATCCGATTCCTGACCTTTAGTTTCCGATTCCTGACCTTTAGTATCCGATTCCTGACCTTTAGTATCCGATTCCTGACCTTTAGTATTCGATTCCTGACCTTTAGTTTCCGATTCCTGACCTTTAGTATCCGATTCCTGACCTTTAGTATCCGATTCCTGACCTTTAGTATCCGATTCCTGACCTTTAGTTTCCGATTCCTGACCTTTAGTATCCGATTCCTGACCTTTAGTTTCCGATTCCTGACCTTTAGTATCCGATTCCTGACCTTTAATATCCGATTCCTGACCTTTAGTTTCCGATTCCTGACCTTTAGTTTCCAATTCCTGACCTTTAGTTTCCGATTCCTGACCTTTAGTTTCCGATTCCTGACCTTTAGTATCCGATTCCTGACCTTTAGTATCCGATTCCTGACCTTTAGTATCCGATTCCTGACCTTTAGTATCCGATTCCTGACCTTTAGTATCCGATTCCTGACCTTTAGTTTCCGATTCCTGACCTTTAGTTTCCGATTCCTGACCTTTAGTATCCGATTCCTGACCTTTAGTATCCGATTCCTGACCTTTAGTATCCGATTCCTGACCTTTAGTATCCGATTCCTGACCTTTAGTATCCGATTCCTGACCTTTAGTATCCGATTCCTGACCTTTAATATCCGATTCCTGACCTTTAGTATCCGATTCCTGACCTTTAGTTTCCGATTCCTGACCTTTAGTATCCGATTCCTGACCTTTAGTATCCGATTCCTGACCTTTAGTATCCGATTCCTGACCTTTAGTTTCCGATTCCTGACCTTTAGTTTCCGATTCCTGACCTTTAGTTTCCGATTCCTGACCTTTAGTTTCCGATTCCTGACCTTTAGTTTCCGATTCCTGACCTTTAGTATCCGATTCCTGACCTTTAGTTTCCGATTCCTGACCTTTAGTTTCCGATTCTGGAATCGATTTTCGATTCCCAACCCTCGTCTTGATGCACAATAGCAGCATTATTAGTCCCCGAGTACGACATTTGTGTACGTTAAACAAACAAAACCCTGGTCAAACAGAGAATAAAGTTGAATCGGATGGGTTTTACTTATGTTTATTATATCCACAAACAAGCGCTCTAACTTTCAGTTGCTGTCAACATTTCTGGGAAACATTCCTAAAAGCTGATCCAAGAAATGACCTATAATGTTTCTCAATGCTTACAAATATAGATTCAATGAAGACTGTAACCCAATCACAATTGTACAAATGTTATTAATCATTTAAAATACAGTTAAGCTGCAAAAAAAATATTTGAAATGAAGCTACACAACAAGCAACTGTTGCTAAATACATATTTATAAATAAAAACATAAATCATAATTTAGCAATCACAGCAATAATAATCTGAAATAATAATGGTGACAGCAACACTTTGTCTAAATAAATATAATGTTGCTTTTATATAAATATGTAAATATTTAATTTAATAATACGTCATTTAAAGAATCTGAGCTAAATCTGAACATGCAGCAACTTCTAACTATTTCAATAAAACAAAGACTTCTGTGCAAAGACTGCTAAAAAATAGCTAAATACATATTTATAATAATAATAATACATATTTAAATAAACTGAGCAAGGACTCAACTAAAAATAGCTAAATAAATATTTATAAAAAAATTATTAAAAAGACAAAAACACCACAACTAAATAGAAAAAATATAATATAATGTAAATATTTAATTTAACTCTTTTATTGACTAGTTCGTTAAAAAGAACAATTTAAATGAACCTGTGGAAGAATTCACATTCGTAATCCACAGATTAATAAAAAACAAACACAAAGTAGCATTTAGTGACACTGTATTTGCTAGAAACAGAAGTTGTATTTGCTATATTCACGCAGAGCTATGTCTCGCTGCTGAGAAAGTCATGCCATAAAGTTGCAAGCTATGTTTTGTGTAAACGGTGTAAATATAATGTTAAAACAGCAAAACAACAAATGTTACGGAGACTGTCAAAGTGTGGAGCTTCAAGCTAATCCAGCCCAAAAAAAATGGATATAAAGTAATGAATTAAAAACACTTTATTTCTCTCATTACTGTTCCCATTTAGTAGTTTGGGAACATTGGACGCAGCCTGCCATGAACATCCATCTGTTACCACATAAAACGGCAAACCACGATATATTAGCAACTGAATTGCTTGTAGAACATGAAGCACCTCCCATGATGCACCTGGGGTTAGTTAAGGAGATTTTGGGGTCCACTCTGCAATCCTCTTAAGTGGGATAGCACACAGTCTGGGTCACCAGCATGGGGTCCTGTGACGGGATGGAGGGGCTAATGGTTACCCCAGGAGGTAAATCCACTACAGGGAACGGTAATGAGCATCCCGCGTCAGTGCCAGCTCTGCTGTATGAGTGGACACACATTTGGACGGGAAATGTCTCCCGGGAAGCCGACAATGCTGCTGGCCTGAAGTCTGTCCCGTCTTTGTTTTGGCAGGAGCGCTCGACGCACATTTGTCAACGCTCTGCGAGGCCTTTGCAGTGACGATTAACGGCTCAGATCGGAGTAAAGATGTGATTACTGCAGAACTCCTCCTGCTGTTCTGTGTTGACGATGTATCTGTTCTGAGATTCATTCAGATGAATGTATAAAGTTCACCAGCGCTCATATTCACATACAGAGACAAAAAACTCATCTAGAGTACTGTGATGTACTCTTATGTTCACACCTTAATATATCCAGGGCTCAATAACGTCACTTGCCTTACTGGTCTAGCATGTACCTATTATTTTATTATGTATTTATTTAGTTCTTAATTATTTTGTGGGATCATTGTGAGCATGCTTTTTTATACTGCAAAGTTAAAGACTCGGTTTCCTGTGACATCTGGTTGTGAATTCGGCTTGCCAACTTTTAAACTAAAAAATAATTGTAATTTGCTCACCCTCATGTTGTTCCTAATCTGTACATTTCTTTCTTTCGTTAAACATAAAAGATGATATTTTAAGGGATGTTGGCAAGCAAGGAGTTGCTGGTGTCATTGGCTTTCACAGTATTTGTTTCTCTACTGTGAAGGTCAACTGAAAGCAAAAACTGTTTGCTTAGCAACATTCTTCAGAATATTTGCTTTTGAGTTTAAGAGGAAACATAATCTCAAACAGGTTTGAAACAACTTCAGGGTGAGTAAATGATAAAAGGTCATATTAAAGGTAAAACGATCTGACTGGCTCACGTAGAGTTTTTAAATTGTATTTAAAGAATATATAGTTTCAGTAACTTCAGTAAGAATGGGTTGAAAATGTTGTCATGAACGTCATCATCTTCAAAAGAGTTTATGAATTTATTCCTTTATCACTATAATAATTATTTGATTTTCAACAATTGCAAATCATACTGTCTTTATAAATAAAAAAACTTAACATATATATTTATGTGTACGTATATACATTTTTAAATATTGAATTATTTCATTTCTATATTTATTTTAATTCTGTGTTGATATTTGGCTTATTATCTCAAAATAAATTTAAACATTTATCATCACAATCTTCGAAGATAATAATATATGTATGTATGTATATGATTGTTTAAAAACACAATAAATAATGCAAATTTTATTTAAAACTTAAAATTAGAAACGTAAAATTATAAATAAACATAAATTAAAATAATAATAATAATAAACATTTGAATTGCTTGTATTAGTGGCAGTAAAAATTATTGTCAAAGCAAGTAGAAATCTTGAGGGAAAAACAGCCTTACTGTTAAATCCCTGATATGACCATCCGTGTTTACATAAAAACACAAATACCATATTCATCCGCTTTGATGGAGGCATTGTTAATCATTTATCTAAAGAGGTGAGCCATTCATTACAGAGTTTGTTAAATGGCACAGTAGCCAAAACAGCCTGTTTATATCTAAGGGTCAGAGAGAAGGTGAAAAATGATCGCTGCATAATGAAATAAATATCAAGTCAAATATGGCCTCTGTACAGAATCTGCAGGTGCAGTAAACACCTGTGTTATTCGGACCATTATACTGAATGACAACAGCCATAAGCCAATCGTTATCAAATACCCAACCAACAACAGGACACTTTTATGAATGAGAAACAAGACGAGAAGGCGACATATACCCACTTCCTACACCGGAGACACGTTTACAGACGTAAATCATATGTGTTATGACTTAATCGATGCATTTTTCATTTTCAGCTTTTGGTCTGTTGCTAAGTGGTTGCTAGGGTGTTCTAGACCTGGGTCTAGATTAGGATTAGTTTGTCCTTTTTTTATTAATAGCAACAGTGATGCTTGCTTGAAATCGATTGGTAGTGACTGTAAATGATGATCGTACTTGAAATATAATTACGCACTTCAGTTGAACATACGTGACTCTGGAGCACAAAACCAGTCATAGGGGTCAATTTTTCGAAGTTGAGATTTATACATCATCTGGAAGATGAATAAATAATATTTCCATTGATGTATGGTTTGTTAGGATCTGACAATATTTGGCCGAGATACAATTGTGATAATCTGGAATCTGAGGGTGCAAAAAATCAATCAAGTTGTCTAAATGAAGTTCTTAGCAATGCATAGAACTAATCAAAAATTAAGTTTTAATATATTTACGGTAGGAAATTTACAAAATATCTTCATGGAACATGATCTTAATATTCTAATGATTTTTGGCATTAAAGGAAAATCTATAATTTTGACTCATACAATGTATTGGCTGCAAATATACCCTTAAGACTGGTTTTGTGCTCCAGGGTCACATATTACGAATCAACAACGATTACAACACACCTTCGCATCATAACATGGATTCCCAACAAAACTGATCAAATGCATTATGAATCACCAATCCCCTTACGTAAGCATATTTCCTATCGACGGTGCACTAATGTGCGTCCATCAGACGATATATGTCAGTCGTGGGAATCAGTGATGTCATGGTGTTTCAGGGAAGTGAAGGCTAAAACAGAGCCGCATACTCAATGGCACAAGCTGCTAACAATCACATCAGGACCTCGTTTCAAAGCCCAGATGAAAAAAAGAGGTTGCCTAGGAAACGGCTCCAGTGCACTGCACCTCCCTGGAGATCCACCAATGCTAGACGAGGAATGAGATCCAAGCGCTCACCCGGAATAAACCGCACTGTGTGGAAACTCGAGCAATTACAGCAGACTATTACAGTAGCATCTGCACGTGGATATGTCACACGCGTGACCACAACAAAGCCGTCCTGTGGTTTCTGACAACACGAGCCGCTCGTCGTGGCTTCCATACCAATCGCTGTAAGAGTTTATAAACTCTGAGAATCCACACAAAACAAAACCAGAGAGGAAACTAAAACTCTCAGATGTTTTCTTGAGGACCAAGATCTCAAAACTATTCTGGAGGTTCACTAGATGCCTTGATGATATCTCATTCTGTGCTCAGATATCTCAATATAAACACATATTTCTCCATAGATGCAAACAGGTAAGGGAGGAAAAAGGTGAGAGCATTGCTCAGATCGAGGGTATGCTCCATACATAATTTATTTTCAAAATATTAGCTTTACATGCTCATTTGTAGTTACTTTAAAGTGCCCCTATTATGCCATTTCCAATATTGCCTTTCATTCGGTGTGTAATGAAGCTGGAAGTGAATGTAAACGATAAATCCGAAAGTGCATGATAAATAAAGTTATTGTCTCCCAGTCTAGATGAGTCTAAATGAGTCGTTAGTTATTCGACTCCCAGTTCCGTGATGGCTACACGTCACGGGGTAATTAATTTGCATAATTCCCGCCGATGTTCTACATACAACTTGACCCGCCCGTAAACACGTCATTTTACTACTTCGAGATACACAAAACGCCTGCTCTTGAAAGATGGTTCGGTACCTAGTTTATTTAGACCAGCGGCTCCACTGAATCACAACCTGTAAGTAAGATAAATAATAGATGCTTATATTTCCACAGAGCGTTCTAAATACAGAACTACGGCAATGGGCGTATCACTTTCAACGCACTGACCAATCACAACAGACTGGGCCATCTGACCAATCAGAGCAGAGTAAGCTCACGGAAAGGAGGGGCGTAGAGAGACTGAATCTTAGAACTGCTTTGAACGAATCGTTTGAGAATCGCTGGAAAATGAGGTGATATTAAACACATATTTTGAGAAAACAAAACTTTTTTCACCTTGCATGCATGTAAACCTATTGTAGGAGACTCCCAAAAGAATATTAGGCTTAAAAATGTCATAATAGGGGCACTTTAAGGTAACATTATATCTCCAAAACTGTAATTTTTCACACAAAAACAACAACAAAAAACACATTTTTGGTCTATATATTTGGTCAGAATCCCATGTTCTAAAAGATGAAGTGCTATGCAAGCTATTTAAGACAATATTGGCTGATTAGATGGCAACACTGACCTAAAATGCAAAATGATTGCCCTCTTACTTCACCGTTCACTCATCTCAGACCTCAAATACATAAAATATTACCCTTTTTAGACAAGATTTTTGAAGTTTCTTCTGAGAAAGAACCCTAAATAATTTTACATCTGCATCCTTTAGAGCAGGGGTATTCAACTAAAATGTACAGAGGTCCAGTTAGAGAAAATTTCTTGAAGCAAAGGTCCGGGAAATAATAATGTCTTACTATTTAGTATGATAGCTTATATATTTTATAGCTTTTATATATTTATAAATAGCCTAGTTGTTGTTTCAGCATCTGCATGTAATAAATACCTGCCTGCCTAATCAAATTAATTCAGAACAATTCAAAAACTTGTTGACAATATTTATTGTCATGTTACATAGAACTGAACATATATGTATGACTGTAGATATGTATGTTTTTTTTCATTAACAAAATAAAAGTAGGGCTGTATTTCAAAATAAGAGAAAATAAATAAAATGTGAAAATTGTGTATGTTCAAATAAAGTGCTTAACTTCAGACAAATAAAATAAAGGGAGGAAAAGCTTAAATTTCTCATTTTCTGTTTTACATCTTGACTCAACAATCGCAACCAATTTTACAAAAAATTAATCTCAACACATCTTAACAATTGAACAGTTTTAGAGTATCACCAGTTTATATCGCTCTTATATCCCACTCCTCCACTTTTGGAGAACGCATTTGTTCCTTATTTTTATCTCCCTTTCTCCATCTCACTCGCCTGTTTCTCAACTTTCTCCGGCGCAGTCGTCTGTATCTCTCCTTTTGTTTTCTACATGTATCGCTAACTTTCTATCGTCTTTTCATGCGTTACTAGCCGTGAACTCTCTCATCTGTCTGCACTCTATCGAGTCGCAATATTTACCAGACTTGATTGGCTGAGCGGTATCACGTGGGATGGCTTAACTCGCATGCAATTGGTCTGTGCGTTTCCACTACCACTACAGTAGAGACAAAAGCTGCGCCGGTTGAAATAGAAGCGCCCCGTCAGGTTTTAAATCATAACCTTATATTTTGGCTGTAGGTCCGGGTCCGTGTGGGACGGCTTCTGGGTCCGGACCCGGACCGCGGTCCGCCTGTTAGTGACCTATGCTTTAGAGCTTCATAAGCATTGTAGGTCTCAATACAATCACATCTGAGAACCAACATAAACAAACGAGATCTATTTAACATCTAAACAAGATGAAAAAGAGTAAACTGAGACTCGGATGCTTCTCAGATGTTTCTTAAGTGTTGTGGCTGTCATCACAACTACTCTGCGGCTGGCAGGAGGTTGGTAAAGGGTGAACTTTGAGAATCAACTTAGATCACAAATTAGATGTCTTTAAAATCTTTTTTTTCTCCAAGACAGCAATGAGACCCAGACAGAAGCCCTGCTGCTCATATGTTTCTCCTGAACAAAAAAGACCCCGTGTTTCATGAACATTGTGGTTTTCAATACTTCCACTCTGTGAGAGTACTTTTCACATTGTTTATTCTTAAATGTGAACGTTAAGACTCAACGTAAGAAAAAGAACCCAAATTAGACGTCTTTAATTTCTCGATTGTTGCTCCTAGACAGCAACGAGGCTCAAATAGAGACCCTTGTGCTTCTCAGATGTTTCTCCCTGGAAAAGCCTTCAATAATTTAACATTTATTTCCTTTAGAGTTTCATGAACATCGTGGCTTTCAATACAATCCCATGTGAGGACGGCACAGTGTGAACTCTGAGAATCAACACAAGAAATATAAGTCACAGATGAGATCTCTTTAGTATCTCTCTTGGTTCTCCTAGACGAGATGAAGAGGAAATTAAGACTCTAATGCTTCTCAGATGTTTTTCTTGAGATAAAAGGCCTCAGCAATCCTCTAGATTTTCAATAGATGACTCAATATCTCATTCTGTGCTCAGATTTTCCCCAATGTCTCCGTATAAACTCCAATTATTTATCATCAGATTTCGCCAAGACCAAATGATCTCATCACATTGATTTAATACTGTAGCTTTACACACATTAAGAGTATAAAGCTACAGTATTAAATCAATTTGAAGTGCATCGCTCAGATCATTTGGTCTTGGCTAAATCTGATGATAAATCACATTTTCATGGAAAAAATTCAGTCCAAGTTATCGAGAATTTCACATGAGGGTCAATGTTTTCCTCACACATTTTGCAACGAAATCAAAATTGACATGCATATTCTCTATGTTGACCAACTTTATGTTGTATATTATAGACGATAGCCTTTTTGCCGCAAGATTTTGCCAAAATGTTGCTAAGGTCGACTGCATAGCTTAGATTATATGGAAGAATTTGATGTGAAATGTTAGAGTTTAGTAGGGGTGTAAATCGTATGGTTTGTCACAATTCGATACGATATCGATTCTCATACCCAACGATACGATATTTGCCGATACCTCAAATAATTATACGATATGATTCGATTCGATACAGGAGTATATCGATCGATATATCGATATTATCATATTATATACCTATTTTAAACAACCATCTACATTTTTATTAACTCACAAATGCAACCAAAATATATAACATGAACATAAATCTAAAAATGCTGCTATTGGCTCAGTGCTAAAAATATTTTCTACAGATAACCAAATTACAAGCAATAGCAGAAAATAAATACAATAAAAGAAAGACACAAGTTCAATAAACAGTGCTTTTCAGGTTTTTCAGCTCGGTCTAAAATACATTTCCAGGTACGCTAAAGAAATGTAATAATCAAATGTAAAATAACTGCATAGTCTTCGCTGTATAAATTAAATAGCCTGTAAATGAATGCTTTTTGATGTTTCAAAGGTTATTTAGTTAGGAGCAGTGAACACTTGTTATATCGTGCTGTAAATAAAATACATAAAAAATACTAATATTGTTATTGATGTCAAATATGTCTCAAGAAAAGACAAATCTATGAAGGTAGAAAATCTGCAAAGCTGGCTTCTGAATTGTATTTCATGTGGGGTTTAAAATAAAATAAAATAAAATAAAAATTATATTGCAGATGTCACCGTACCTTCACTATACATCAAAAACGGTCTCATTGTTGATGTATAGTGACGGTACGGTCACATTAGCAATTTAATTTTTAGGACAAACATCTGAGATAAAGGTGATATTTAAGAGTTTAACTGAAGGGTGTGACCTCTGGCACCAACTACAACAGAGGCCATGTGGGGTGACAGAAGGGTGGTTCCTTTGGGTGGGGTCAGACTGAAAATGTCACATACTTCACATATGCCCTCCTAGATGATTAAACTCACGCTGACCTCTCTAGAATCTAACCTGACTTCAGGGTCCTGCAGATGCCCCATAAACCCAGTCCCCCCACACTTTTCTCCAGTTCATCTCTGGTGTTGTCAGTCAGCTAATGGGCCCGTGCCGTTCTCTGCAGCATGAGCTCATGGTGCTGTTGTGGCTTGTGGGTCTGGCCACGTCTGCATGGCAGGGCTGTGTCATCTTCGGCGCCAGTGTGAATGTGCATGTGTTTTATCAGTTCATCAGAGGTCTGGATGTGGCTCAAGGCTGCCGGCCTGTAAAACTGATCCCGTAAATATCATTAACTCTTAGATATGCCTCCTCGTTCTCAGTTTATACATGTGAGGGTGAACAAAGTAGCACCCAGTGGAAAACTCAAAGATTGCTCTTGCGCAGCTTAGGAGACTTCATAGATTCATCATGTTTCTTTTATAAAACAACATTTTTAGGAGTAATAAAGTTAATCACAAGTGAGGCAACTGCTTGCATACAGTAAAGATTTAGAGCTATACAATTAACGTAGACTGCATAGCTTCGATTATTTAGTCTTAGAAGAATTTGATTAGAAATGTTGAGTTTATATTGAGATCTAAAATAAAAATAAAAAAAATTAATTAATTAACTAATATTAGTAATGTCACGTGTCTCAGTAAAAAACTGTTAGGTTTAAAATTAAATAAAATATTAAAATAAAACAAAATAATAAAATGTTGTAATCCCTAGTAAAAAGTAATGTATTTAAAATACCTTTATTTTATACTAAATATAGTTCAAATCTATTAACATATTTATTGACAGATAACTCGAGATCTACTGATATAAAAAAATTATGAATATTTATTTGGAGTATTACTTGTTATGCACAATGCACATTTCTTATTAATAAGCCTAAAATGTGTTTTAAAGTCACTTTTGATGAGGATTGTATAATATCAGTCTTTAAATGCTAAATATCTGAAGTATACTTGTAATAGTTCCCCTTTAGCACAGTCACGTATACTAAGTATGTCTTTAGTTGGACTTCAGCACAAATAAACTGCATTAAGTACAAAATTAGTTGTTCCAATTTAGCAGACTTTACGTATACCAGTTTAGTACACTAAAAATACAATTTTTACATAAATATGAAAATGTATTTGTAGTATATTTAGCATGAAATAAATGGATTTAAAATACATTTAAGTATATTTATTTTTCACTAAGGATGTCACATATAAAGACAAACCTGTAAAGCTGGCTTTTCTTACCTATGGTTTAAAATATCATAAAATTAAATAATGAATATGTCTGAGAACCAAGAAACTTAAAAAAAGCTCCATTTGCTCTTTATTTAAACCTCATTCTGACATTGTTTCTGGAGAAACAATTAAAACATTATATTCAGGAGAACTCATTTATGTTTTTTTCTTCTCATACATTCTTATTTTTCTAAATGAGGTCTGACCAAACCATTAACAGTGAGATGAACTGATTGTAATAGTTTATTTTCTATAGCGGGGAAAACAGAGCTGCAGTTGTGTTACTGAGAGTACAGAAGTCTAGACAGAGAGCTGCTCATTTGCAGGGCACATGCTGCAGGACTGGACTATTGACTGGAATAGTATCTGTGACAGAATGCCAGATTACTTTAGATTGTAGATTAGAAGTAAACGGGTGCAGCTGGAAAAAGTGAACACAAACTACAGCACCTGCCCATCTTTACCCCTGAACACAGCAGCTTCAGCAAGCCACAGCAATATTACCATTAATGCCCAAGTTCCTTACGACTTCATCAGAGATGCACTGAACTCATAACACCCTAGCAACCGCACAGAACACCCTAGCAACCGCACAGAACTACACTATGAACCACCAAACGGCATCACAACCACCTACTGTACAAACACTGAATGTGAAGAATATGTCTGATTTATTATAGCATCTGTGCTATTCTTAACAAGTAAGAATATCTGGAAAATACATTTGTTGTCAATAAAGGGACATTTCTTATAAAAGCTTGTTTCCGCAACAGGTTTAAAAAAATTAAAAGGTAATTGCAACATTATCTCCCAATTCAGACTTTCCTTCGCAATTATGAGTTTAAATCTTGCAAGTCTGCCTTTTTTTCTCAGAACTGCAAGATATAAATTCAGAATTATGATTCATTCCAAATTTACATCTTGCAATTCTGAGTTTTTTCATGCAATTCAGTTTTTTTATTTCCGCCACGGAATAATAAAAGGAAATAGCAATTGTGAGTTTATATATCACTATTTGCATTTTTCTTCTCAGAACTGCAATTGATATTTTTCTCATAATTTTAAGCTTATATTTAGCAATTGTGAGCCTTTTTTCTCCAAACTGTGAGAAAAAGTCTAAATTGTGAAATAGAATCTCAGACAAAAACCTCGAGACAAAAAGTCACAATGAATTGATTTTTATACCATGGTGGAAACAGGCGTCCAGTTTCTTCTGATTAATTGATTGGATTTCTTTCAAGCTGGCAAAGATGACCAGACACTTTTTTGCTCTCTGAGGATGTTTGAGGAGAAATCGTTGTGTCACCGGCCTGAGATTCAGACAGACTGATCTATCAAAGAGAGCACGGCCTCACAAATACACAATCATTACATCCACGTCTCTCCCAATCCCTCCCGTGAGGCTCTGCTGATCCGAGGTGTATCCGACAGACTCGGTGTAGAGAGAGAGAGAGAGAGAGAGAGAGAGAGAGAGAGACAGAGAGAGGAGAGAGGAGAGAGAGAGAGACACGAGAGAGAGAACGAGAGAAAGAAGTAGAGATAGAGACTAGAGAGAGAGATAGGGAGAGAGAGAGAGAGAAAGATAAGAGAGAGTAAGAGAGAGATCGTAGAGAGATAGAGAGAGATAGAGAGAATAGAGAGAGAGAGAGAGATAGAGAGAAGAAGAAGCGAGAGAGCAGAGAGGGAGATAGAGGATATAGAAGGATGAGAGAGAGAGAGAGAGACGAGAGAGAGATGGAGTAGAGAGAGAAAGAGAGGTAAGAGAGATAGAGAGAGAACGAGAGAGAAGAGGAGAGAGCGAGAGAGATAGAGAGAGAGGAAGTAGAGAGAGAGTGTTGAGAGAGAGAGAAGGATAGAGAGAGAAAGATAGAGAGAGGGAGAGAGAGAGAGAGAGAGATAGAGAGAGAACGAGAGAGAGAGAGAGAGAGAACGAGAGAGAGAGAGAACGAGAGAGAGAGAGAAAGAAAGAGAGAACGAGAGAGAGAACGAGAGAACGAGAGAGAGAGCGAGAGAACGAGAGAGATCGAGAGAGAGAGCGAGAGAACGAGAGAGAGAGAACGAGAGAGAGAGCGAGAGAATGAGAGAGAGCGAGAGAACGAGAGAGAGCGAGAGAGAGAGAGAGGCCAGACCCAGCCAAAGGTGACATTTACACAAGAGAGCGCATAAAAATATGAACATATACAAACATGCTTAAATAGTAATGTGTGTAATACACATAGTAACACATAGTAATGCACATAGTAATGTGTGTAATACACACACACACACACACACACACACACATACACTCGCATGGTTATGTAAAGGTGCGTAAACATGATTTGTCAGCAAAGTCCCTGTATTACGGCAGATGACGTGTGTTCCTAACATGCTGAGGAGAGCATGACAGGTCAGGCGTGAAACTTGTTAAATACACACTAGTGAAAAACTATTCAAATTAAACACCAGTTCATCAAGACTGCCTAACCGCATGACGCATGATATTCCTAAAATGAGAGGAACAAAATTGTGCCAGAGACTAAATGATATGATCCTGTGAGTGATGCAGTGACTTTCACTGTTGCTCGCCAGTATCCAAGGATAAAACAGCATACAATTAAAGTATAATAGTATAAAACATATTCAGTTGTTATAGCAAACAAGCAAATTAAAATAATAATTTTAAAATCATAACAAATGTTAAATAATATTTGTAATAAAAATAATGATACATTTGCATTAAAAAATTACTCATATTATTTTAGAAACAAAACAAAATAAAGATATAATCAAAAAATTTAAATGCTAAATTAAATAATTCGTTACATAAATACATTAAATTTTGTATTTTATAAACAACTATAATATAAATAATTTATAAAACAAATGTCAAATAAAATTATACTATACATAAATAATATAATGTTAGAAATAAAGAAACATTTTTTGAATAATAATAAAATAAATGTTAAACAAAAATAATACTGTACATGTAAATAGTACAAAAATAAGAATATCATTTTAGATTCAATACAAAAATAATAATATATATTTAGAAGCAAAATAAAAAATAAGGAAAAAGAAATTATATAATACATAAAAATAAAGAATATAATTTTAATAAAAAAAACTATTAAATAACAACAACTATAATAATAAATTAAATGTTAAATGTAAAATAGTTATATATATAAATAATACAAAAAACTATATAATTTTAGGAATTAAAAAAAACTTAATAAATCCATGCACAATGTGTTCAAGATATCTAAAACTTATTTAATGCTGGTATTTTCCGTCTGGACCTGCTACTGCATTTGGCCAAGCACAAGTACAACAATAAACACTTGATTGAATCATTCGACTACAAAAGCATCATCGACGCAGACTTCGTAAACGCATGTCATTACGGCAGCAGTTATGGATTATAAAATCATTTTTGTGCCGGCGTGTCATGCTACGACTCCAAGTGCCACGACGTACTGATGTCATTATGATCGCTCATGTCACAATCATAACACTCATCGATGGAAATCTGTTCAGTGTCATATCCTGCTTTGATTAATATGCAGATTCTCACTAATTGGATGCCTAATTAATTCAGCAGGGCCTCCTGGAGATGTTTTGGGGCGACGCACAAAAGATGCCTTGAATAGCACCGTCACAGATAGCCGAAGGGTATAAAAGTCATTTCAAACACACAAATTCAAGACATCAGATGTTGATAAATACGTAATATGCTTAAAAATAATACAACTAGATTTTAAAAGTAAATGGTGTCTGATAAAACGTGATGTTTTGGGGTGTTATGAACAAACATGACTAACACTCTGCAAAAGCGAGGTGAAGTCAAAACATATTGCATCAAATCTGCCTTTTGGTTTTAAGGGCTGTATCATATTGAAAGTATTCAATTATGGAAAGTGAGACTTATGGTGCTATCGGATGCAAATGTATTCAAAGCATATGCAAAATGATGAACTCCTATCTATCGGCTTCTCATCTCTCTATTCCACTTCAGCTCACGTTAGGAGGTGTAGCCGAAGATTTTATTTGATATATTTTGCCTTAATTCTCCATTTCTGGGGGAGCTCTTGCTCCCAAAACATTAAAAATAAATCTTCTTCACCGCTGAAAGAAAAAAAAAAAAATTAGAGCGGGAAGAAAAGACCACCTGCATCTCTCAAATCCCATTCGGCATCCCTATCCTGCATTATGAAGGAGCTTGTGAGGCAGCGCGTGGCCGCCTGCCTCCTCTTCCTCAGCTGCTCATTCATCATTTACACAGACAGAGACAGCTGAAGCTCAAATACCTCGTACCGCCAGCCGACAGCACTCATACAGCACTGCAGCAACACTTTCAGAGCTTCTTCTGCTTAGAAAACATAGCAGCAACCAGTGTTGGGGAAAGTTACTTTTAAAAGTAATGTGTTACAATATTGCGTTACTCCCTAAAACAGTAGCTAATTACGTTACTTAGTTACTTTTTATGGAAAGTAATGCGTTACAATATTGCGTTACTCCCTAAAAAAGTAGCTAATTACGTTACTTAGTTACTTTTTATGGAAAGTAATGTGTTACAATATTGCGTTACTCCCTAAAACAGTAGCTAATTACGATACTTAGTTACTTTTTATGGAAAGTAATGCGTTACAATATTGCGTTACTCCCTAAAACAGTAACTAATTACGTTACTTAGTTACTTTTTATGGAAAGTAATGTGTTACAATATTGCGTTACTCCCTAAAACAGTAACTAATTACGTTACTCAGTTACTTTTTATGGAAAGTAATGCGTTACGTTACTTTTGTGTTACTTTCGCGTTACTTCTTAAATATGAGCAGGGCTTGATTGTTTGTTTTTAATACAAGAAGTTATATTTATAGACAATATAAAGCCTTTCACACTAAAAAGTGTAATGAATAAACCTCAGACTGAAGGACGAGTAAATCACGTCTGTACAGAAGAACACAGGAGAAGATTCAATACTCTTCAGCAATTAAACACAACGAAGCACAATTGTTAGTTTATTTAAAGTCATGTTTGATTATTATTATGATTGAACTGATCATCAGAGGTCAGCAGCAAACACATCGGTTAATAAAATGAGATTAGATATATTTGTGTTGTTTTACATTTAATTATTGCAGTCTTGCGTCATATTCTGAGTTTGCATTTCACTGTTTTAATTCATTTTGATGAATACTGAATCTGTTTTTTGCGAGTGGGATGAATTAATACACATTCATATTTAGTCTACTACAGTAAGATCATGTTCACACGGCGCACTGTCATCAATAAATGGAGAAAAGTAACTTAGATATTTTCTAGTAAATTCAAAAGTAATGCGTTACTTTACTAGTTACTTAAAAAAAGTAATAATATTACGTAACTCGCGTTACTTGTAATGCGTTACCCCCCCGACACTGGCAGCAACAAACTAAAACTCCAGAAAGTTCAAAATCAATCGAAATATAAATGTGGATACCACAATGCCATCTAATATAGATTTACATCAGAGTTGTTCTTGTTCAATTAAACTACACAAACACTATCTGGTCACTGAAAAATACAATTACATGTAAAATAATTTGATTAAAAAATTGCTTAAAATTGTCTAAAAAATTAGGAGAGTTGCCCTTATAAACTAGATAAACTAATAAAAATGGCAAAAACACAAGTGCTGTCAAAAGATTAATACAGGTTCCGGTTTAGCGTCTACCATGTGAGGCCGCATAATCGGGAGCTCCGCAAACTCGGCTTTTAAATTCTGTTTCAAAACTTGATACAGCGTTATTTTTACACCCTGTGTATTTGTAAGTGACTCCTGATAATTATTTTCAGCTTATCCGAGTTTCAACGATGACTACAAAAGCCCAACGACAAAAGAAAACCGATTCAGCTGCTACTGGCGGCTCGTCTCTGGAGACGGCTAAGGGTGATGAAGTTTCTACGCCTGAGGGTGTGGCGATTATGGCTGCTATTAGCAGGCTTGAAAGTGGAATCCACGCTAAATTTGATGCACACGCCGCTGAAATTCGAGGCGAAATTTCTTTGGTACGAGAAGAAATGCACAACACATTTTCGTCTCTGAAAGAAGACCTCAAATCCCAGAGTGAGCGCTTGACGAGTCTGGAGACCGCTACCTCAGAATGGACGACCAGTCTTCACTCGCTCGAGCCAACGGTTGCTTCTCTTCAAAAAGAGATCACTTCACTGCAAGCCAAGTGCCTCGACTTAGAGTGTCGTTCTCGCAGATCCAATCTTCGCCTAGTGGGAATACCGGAAGGTCTGGAAGGCCCACAGCCAGCGAAGTTTGTGGCAAAAGCTCTGGCAGAAATATTTGATCTGCCAGAACCTCCACTCCTGGCTCGCGCTCATCGCACACTTGCGCCGAAACCTGCAGAAGGTAGTCGTCCTCGAGCCTTCGTAATCTGTTTCCATCGCTATGACGTCAAGGAGGATATTTGGCGGAAAGCGACCCAGGGCGGGCAGCTTAAGTTCAGAGATAAAAATGTGTTCGTCTTCCCGGACTTTCCACCTGAGATCGCCAAAAAGCGTGCCGCTTACTATGAGGCGAAACGTCTTCTGAGGTCCATGCCAGATGTTAAGTATGGTCTAAAGGGTCTAACTGGATTCAGAATCACAAAAGACGGCACAGAACATACGTTTGATACCCCAACCGCTACAATGGCTTTTGTGAAACAACACCTGTTGCCTGCTTGAATAGGTACAAAGTACTGGAACTTAATGTGTCATTTTCTCTGGTCCATAGACTATTGACAGCACTCAAATATGTGGTTAAATATGTGTAGATTTATCTTTGTAGGGTTTGTTTATCTGTACTAAATTGTATTTGCTGTATTTGGTATTTGTTTGCGGAGATGCGTCCGAGGTAAGAACCACAATATCTCGCACGCACATTGGGATGTTTCCTCAGGGTAGCGTACACTCTAGTTTGGGGAGTGTTGGCTTAGTTCGAAGGCGCAGGGTGGGGGGTGGCAGTGAGGGTGGGGGGCGGATTTTCGCGCTAGGGTTCCTGAAGTTTGTGAATATGTTCTTATATTTTTGTTCATCTCAAGAGCACACGTTTGGGCCATTGATTGCTGGCTGTTTCTTTACATGCATTTTTGTATTCACTGTTTTGTATAGCTGTTTGGGTTTCACAAATGCTTTTTTTTGTTCCCCTTTTCCCCTTTTTGTTACATGATGGCTAGTAGGACTGATAAAGACGGGTTGGTGAGATGGGTTAGCTGGAACTGTAAAGGTTTGAATAATCCAGTCAAACGTAATAAGGTTCTGATTCATCTTAGAAAACTAAAAGCTAATTTTGTGTTTCTTCAAGAAACGCATCTCTGCTCATCCGATCATTTTAGATTGAAAAAAGACTGGGTGGGACAAGTTTATCATTCACATTTTCAATTCAAGTCTAGGGGCTGTGGCATTCTGATACATAAATCTACTCCATTTGTCATATCACAAGTTATTGCAGATCATAAGGGCAGATATGTCATTGTAACAGGAACTTTGTTTTCAATCCCCCTAATCCTTGCCAATGTGTATGCTCCTAATTATGATGATGTTACTTTTATCACCTCTTTTCTGTCATGTATACCAGACCTTCACTCTCATTCATTAATCCTGGGAGGAGATTTTAATTTTGTGATGTGTCCACGACTTGACAGGTCCTCAAAAAAAGTTATATCTCCTTCAAAAAGTGCAACGATCATTCAATCTTTCTTGCGTAATTATGGTATTTGTGATGCATTTCGTTTTTTAAACCCTTCGACAAGGAAATTTTCTTTTTTTTCTCAAGTACACCAGTCCTACTCACGAATAGATTATATTTTTTTAGATAACAAACTTCTTCCTTATCTTCAGGACTGTTCATACGAAAGCATAGTGGTTTCTGATCATGCACCAGTTGTTTTGGGACTTAACTTTCCAAAAGCACCCCCTAAGAATTATCAGTGGTCCTTTAACACTGGTTTATTAAAGGATAAAGACTTCATTAAATTTATCTCCTCAAATATATCTTCCTTTCTTGAAATTAATAGTACTCCGGGTATGGCCTATTCTTCCATTTGGGAGACTTTAAAATGTTATTTGCGTGGCTCAATAATTTCATATTCATCTTATAAAAATAGAGAGCGAAAGAAGCAGTTAGAAGAATTATCTAGCTCTATAACAGCGATTGATACAGAGTACTCATTGAATCCTTCTCCTAATCTTTATAAAGAACGTCAGATCTTGCAGACAAAATATGATCTGCTATCGACTGAAGAGGCTGAGAATTTGTTTTTACGTACTCAACATAAGATCTATGAATTCGGTGATAAAACAGGTAAATTGTTAGCTCATCATATTCGTAAAATGCAGACTTCACGCTTGATACCCCAGCTTAGTTTATCTTCAGGAATTACTACCACTGATTATAAAGAAATAAACTCTCAATTTAAACAATATTATATAAATCTGTACACCTCTGAATCTCCTCAAGATGCTTCATTAATGAATATTTTTTTAGATAACTTGGATTTGCCCACTATAGAGAAGAATTTGTGTGATTTTTTGGATGAAGATATTAAAATTGAGGAAATAGCCGATGCAATTGCCTCCTTAAAAACGGGCAAGGCCCCTGGCCCTGATGGTTTCCCGTCTGACTTTTACAAAGCATTCTCTAAATTGCTATGTCCAGTGTTGCTTTCAGTTTTTTTAGAGAGTCTTCAAAATTCGAAGTTACCCACAACCTTTTATCAAGCCATTATCTCACTAATTCTTAAGAAAGATAAACCTCCCCTTGACTGTAGTTCCTACCGTCCCATATCGCTTTTAAATTGTGACTACAAGATATTAGCTAAAATATTATCTATTCGGCTGGAAAAAACATTGCATAGAATAATCTCACCGGATCAAACTGGTTTTGTTCGAGACAGGCATTCTTTTTTTAATATTAGACGCCTCTTTAATGTTTTGTATTTACCTTACTCCAACAATCCCGAAGTTGTAGTCTCTCTAGATGCTGAAAAAGCATTTGACCGTATTGAATGGGATTATCTCATAAACATTTTGGAGAGGTTTGGATTTGGTCTAAAATTCATCTCTTGGATAAAGCTCCTTTATGCCACCCCCAGGGCATCTGTACGCTCAAATAATATTATTTCAGATCCTTTTTCATTGTGTCGGGGCACAAGACAGGGGTGTCCCCTTTCCCCACTTTTATTTGCTATTGCGATTGAACCCCTGGCAATTGCACTACGTACTGATTCAGAGATACAGGGGATTTTTCGAGGTGGCCTTGAACAGAAGGTTTCGCTATATGCTGATGATCTTATTTTATTTTTATCAAACCCCCTACTCTCAATTCCTCGAGCACTTTCAATACTGGACTCATTTAGTATTTTTTCGGGTTATAAATTGAATTTTTCTAAAAGTGAATTATTTCCAGTAAATTCAGCTGCATTAAGTATCTCATATTCAAATTTCCAGTTCAGAGTTGTCAATAACCAATTTCGGTACTTAGGTGTCCAAGTAACACGTAGATATGCTGACTTGTTTAAAGTTAACTTTAACCCTTTATTAGAACTTACTAAGTCTTTGTTTTTATCATGGAAACCCCTTCCTCTCTCACTAATAGGAAAGGTAAATGCAGTTAAAATGAACATTCTTCCCAAATTTTTATATTTATTTCAATGTTTACCCATATTTATTCCCAAGTCTTTTTTCTCTAATCTGGAAAAAATAATTTCTTCTTTTATCTGGAATAACAAACCCAGACGAATAGGTCTAAAGCATTTGGTTAAGCCAAAGGAGGTGGGAGGTTTGGCTTTGCCTCGCTTTCAAACTTACTACTGGGCAGCCAACTTTAGAAACTTATTATACTGGGTGCAACATGACTTGCAATTGTGTAAACCTCTCTGGGTCCAAATAGAGGCTATATGTTGCTCCCCAGTCACTTTAACATCTTTGCTTTGTTCTTCTATGCCTTCCACTCATAGTATCTTGATTAAGAATCCAATTGTTAAACATTCTTTGAGGATTTGGACTCAGTTCCGCAAAGCTCTACAGCTTAAGGGTCTTTCTTCAGCTGCACCCATTGCCAGTAACGTGTCTTTTCCACCTTCTCTTTTTGATGGGGCCTTCAATATTTGGAACTCAAAAGGCTTAGTCACGATTAACCAGCTATTCATAGATAACAATTTCGCTTCCTTTGACCAACTTAAAAAACAATTTAGTTTGCCTAATTCACATTTATTCCGATATCTCCAAGCTCGAAGCTTTGCCCGTAAACATTTTTCGGAGTTTCCCGCTGCTCCACCAAATGGTATTTTGGAGGGCATTTTACATCAGTATAGATGTATTGGGGGTGCCATATCAAATATTTATAATATAATAAATAACAAACAAACACCATCTAGTAGATCATTAAAATCTCTCTGGGAGGAAGATTTAAGTATTACGTTAGAAAATGAAACTTGGGATGCTGTCTTAAAAAGGATACATTCTTCTTCAGTTAGCTCTAGACATAAGCTTATTCAATTTAAGGTAGTGCATCGTATTCATTGGTCTAGGGTACAACTTAGCAGGATATTTCCTGATTTGGACCCTACCTGTCCACGTTGCGGTGTGGAACCAGCATCCCTGCTTCATTCTTTTTGGGCTTGTTCTAAGTTGTTAAGGTTTTGGGAAAGAATTTTTAAGAGTTTCTCAGAAATTTTCACTACAACAATAGACCCCAACCCTTTGACATCTTTATTTGGGGTTCTTCCGGAAAATGTGAAATTGACAGTTTTAGAGATGGATAATATCGCACTTTGCACACTTTTGGCTAGACGGCTTATACTAATTAACTGGAAGCTGCCATCTCCTCCAACATATCGTCAGTGGGTTTTTGACCTTCTTTTTGCCCTCAAACTTGAAAAGATTAAATTTGGAGTTCGATTGAAACCCTATCTTTTTATAAAATCTTGGGGCCCATTTTTGGAACATTTTAAGGAGGCAGGTTTTGAATAAAAGGTTTTGTGTGTGAAAAAAAAAAAAAAAAAAAAAAAAAAAAGATTAATACAAGTTTTTGTTTGCATGATATATGTGTTTATTTATTATGCATATATAAATACACACATACTGTATATATTTTGTACATGCATGTGTGTGTATTTATATATATAATAAATATACACAGTATACATACGTTTATTATGTAAACAAAAACTTTTATTTTGGATGCGATTAATAATTTGACAGCACTAAAAATGACTAAAACTAAAATTGAAATGAAAACAACTAAATAAAAAATACAAGCTAACTTCAACTAAAAACAAGAACTAATTCAACATTAATAAATTCTAAATACTATAAATAAATAATAACTGAAATATTGCTATAGATTTACTACTGATTGAAACACTCTTTTCTCAGTCATTTGTATAGATAACATTAAAATATGAAAATATTTTTATTATATTTATTTTTTACTTGAATTACATCATTTTTATAAGTAATATTTATATATATAGCTATTTATACTATTATTGAAGTTACAAATTAATATAAATATTAAATATAAAAGTTGTAATATAGTCTAAAAGTATCTCTCAAATAAATGAACAAAATTATTCAAGACAAGTAAATCATTGAAATAAATCAAATTCATTAAAGTGTCAAAGTTTTATCTTATTACGGCAGAATCAAGTATTCATGTAAAAATTCAGGGGCATTTAAGAAAAAAAATATAAGAAAATATATATATATATACTAAATAAAGGTCATCCCTCAATTTCTGAATATTTCCACAAACATTACAATATTATGGATTTTTTTTTTTTACTATAAACAATACTATTTTAGTATAGACTGGCGCCAAAGTATCCATAGTTTGAGTAACATTTAAGCCATTTAGCAGTCACTCTTTTTCATGAAGCTGCTGAACTTCAGAGCGTGCGATCAGACGTAAAGATGAAATGCATATCTGGGATCGTGTGTGACAATCGCATCTGATGCATAATGCCAACATTTGTAATACAGAAAGCATTATAATAACAATTGAAAGAAAGTGAGGCCATTCGGAAATCGTATTACAAGGGTGGCCGTGCACTCAAAGCAAATGTGTCCGAAGCGCGTGGCTCGGAACAGGACGTTTTTTTGCGTCTTAATCCAGTTAAAATCACAGCAACATGAGCCCGACAGGAAACCGGGAGCAATTCAATCTTCAATTCTCCTGCTTATTAGGAAGCTGAGTGCTGGCTAGCGCAGAGCTTAGTGATGCACCAGAGAACAGCCGAACCCAGAGACGGAGAGCCGAATGCTGGGGAAACATCGGCGAGGAACAGCCTCCTTCAAGACGCTCCAGATTGGAGGTGCGGAGAGAGAAAACGCCAAAGCTTATCCCAAAGTCTCCCAAAGCCCACGACAAAGAACGCAGCCGTGAATACTGCGGAGGCCGATCCTCCTGCCAGACTTTAATCCGTGGAGAAAAAACCCGATGAGGATGTCGATTTTGATCTGTGCAGAAGTTGACTTAATTGTGAAGTTTTGGAAAGCTTGCGTTTGAGGAGGACACCTCCCAGAATCCAAACTCAAAGGGATGCTCGGGAGTGATGGAGCCGATCCAAACCATATATGATTTACATACTTCAAAAGCAGATTGTAAGAGGTTTAACACGCACTCCATTCATCCGAATCCAGACACAGTCTGCATAAATGTGTGACAAGCATCAAATCCCCACGGCTTGCGGTCTCCTGACTCTTTTGGACACTCTTTATACACAGAACAGAAAATAATATTAAACCAAAGAGAGGATTTCCACATGAGCACCACAGCTCAATGTGTCCTGAACTGTCAGGCCACGGACCCAACACCCTTCTGGCACTGCTAGTATGAACCAACGAACTACAGACAGATGGAAATATAACATTCGGTTTGGGTAAAGGATGGATAATGAGTATTTGTAGCAAAACGTTTGGTCTTAATGTATTTAAACTGATCAAGAATGTGTCTTTCAGAATTGAGGTAGCAAACAAGATGCAGACTTGCAGACTGAAAGCTCTCTCAAAAATCATTTCAAGATGTTTCTTTCTTTTGTTGAACACAAAAGATGATATTTAAAGGATTTAGGAGTCAATTGATGGTAGCCATTGACTTCTATAGTATTTTTTTGTATACAAATGTCAAATTGTGTTTTGGGGGGGGGGGGGGGGGGGTACCAACATTCTTCAAAATATCTTCTTTTGTGTTTAACAGAAGAAAATAACACGTACACGTATTGATGACAATTTTAATTTTTGGGTGAACTACCGTATCCCTTTAAGGAAGTAGAATTAAAAAAATAAAAATCTATAATAAGAGTGCTATTTAAAAAAAATAATAATTGTAGGTAAAACTATTTGTACTATTCTCATTACATAACCTATACAAATCTGTGTTTAATATACATAATGTATATTCAATAAACCTGTGGAAGTTAACTGGATGAAAGGACGCTTAATTTCCCAGAATGCAGTTAGCTGTTCAATTTCTCTGCAAATTATAATTCCTTTACTTACAGTTTATTTTTTGCTTTTTTCTGTGGCCAATTCAAATCAAATCCAGCTCATAAATTAAAAAGGAACTAAATGTATAAATAAATTACATTTTCTGTGATCAATCATGATTGAGATGTATACATCATCTGAATAAATAATCTTTCCATTAATATGGTTTGTTATGATATGATAATATTTGGCTGATATACAACTATTTGAAAATCTGGAATCTGAGGGTGCAAAAAAATCTAAATATTGAGAAAATCATCTTTAAAATTTTCAAATTAAGTTCTTAGCAATGCAAATTACTAATCAAATTACGTTTTGATATATTTACGGTAGGAAATTAACAGAATATATTCATGGAACATGATATTTACTTAATATCCTAATGATTTTTGGCATAAAATAAAAAATTGATAATTTTGACCCATACAATATATTGTTGGCTATTGCTACAAATATAGCATACAATATAGATTTTGTGCTCCAGGGTCACGGCACAAAAACAAAACAAATCAAATGTACAAAAAAATATCTGCAATCAATCATTATTATTAAATGTTAGGTTGCTCCTGGGCATAAAATTAAATATGGAATAAAATAAATAGTAAAAACGTTTTCTGAGATCAACTATGATTAATAAATGTTAGGTTGCTCATATGACAGAAAGTGAAAAAAGCTGCATTATCTTTCTTTCTTTCTTTCTTAAACAGTCCATACTAAAAATCACACACATATCACAGTCATTTTCTTAGCCCTAGTATAAAGAATATGTATGTATGTATTGTCTTAATGTTCAAAACTACAGCCACAGCAGCGACACGATGTTAAGCAATGCTTTTAGAGACCGTCGTGACATAAACACTCATTTCAGATGATCCACCGTCACTTAAGAAATGAGCTCCCCTATCGTTTATATGATTGTGGTCAATCAATAGAAAACCAAATTAGGTTTCCAAAGATCACATTTTATTGGAGTTGGACGTAAAAAACGTTTCCATTTTGAGTTCATGTTACATATCCCGATCGACTTTACAATCATGAGGTAACCCTGAGAACGGACACCAGGATGAATACAGGTTATATTAATGTGCTAATAATGAATGAAACCGGGTACGCCGGGCTCTGGTTTGGCCTCGGCGCGTGACATGTCTTCTGCTAGCTCGTGTGACGCACATCCACAGTATCAGGAGCATCCCAGAGCCTGTTTCTAGATATGACAACCGCACACTTGGCTCTTATCGCGGAAAGGAAACCAGCGCCAGCGTCCTTATGGGACATTAGTCTTGAGCAGATCGCATTAAGCCCTTATATCTGCCTAAGGATCAATTAGCATGCATTCAACACCACTCGCAGTGCATTAGAACTCCCGACAGCCCAAACGAACACAGTGACACGGTGTAATGAGGGAGAACAGACTCGGCCGGCATGTCCGTGTATGGTTTTACTAACTCCATTAATGTGACCACCGACAGAGAAGTCATTATGAACTGATGCAGGGCAGGCCGAGGCCCGGGTCAAAGACCGCAGCCATCGGAGGGCAAGAAGCAGAAGCCCCAGTGTGAGAAAGTAAAAGACTTCATGCTCAAGAAATGCCATACATCATACTAACAAAACTAGTTTAGCTGTGCGAGTATGACGCTTTTAATATGCACTGAAAACAACAACAACAACAGCAGCACGAACATCTTGCTAAATATCTGCATATGAAAATCATAGTGATTTGGATGCTTATTTATATAATTTAAGAGAGAATAAATAGTATATGTATATATAAAATAAAATGTTCTGAGATGGAAGTGAATGGCATACCATTTAAAGATTAAATGTAAATCTGAATTATTGATCATAACATAATATCCTAGAATATCATGTACTAAAATTATACTAAAAGTGTTTTTATATGCATGGGTAAAAAATGCAAAAAAAATGCAAAAAAATTATATTAATGTGGATGACAAAACATAATTTTTACATAAAAATGTCAAATATGTTATTTATTATATAAGATATATTTACTTCTTAAAATATAAGTGAACGAATAAAAAGAGTTCAAAATGTCTTTCTACTCAAACACCACGTATATTGCAAAAATAGAAAAAGTATTACATTTATCTATTTATTGTTAAAAAAGCAAACCTCACAAACATTTTTCTAAATATCTGCCTATGAAAATCATATTGATTGAAATATGGTGGTCTGAAGATGACAACTTAAAAATGTTTATATAAAATGGTAACACTTTACAATAAAGTTCATTAGCTAATGCTAATTAATGAATTAATTAACATAAAATGAGCAAACATTTGTAACAAAATGTATTAATGTTAATTCATAAAACTACAACTGTTCATTGTTAGCTCATGACCATTAATTAATATTAACATATAACTTTAGATTTGAATACTGCATTCGAAAATGTTGTAATTACTGAGATTAATAAATGCTTTAAAAGTATTTTTCATCATTAGTTCATGATAACTATATATGTGAGAGTTAACATTACATATAGTGCATGTGTGTACGAAAGTTTAAACCAAAAAAATTATGACGAGCCATACCATAAAACGATGATATAAAATCTAAAATAAATAATAATAATATTTTGGTTATTTAAAAAAAAATATGCATGGACAGTAATCTGTTTGAAATGCTTTATAATCTGTTAAACTTTCCTGTAGTTTAAAGAGTACTGCATGACACTGGCAACTCCAAGATCATGGGTTCAATTCCCAGAGGAAGCAAGTACTGATAACATGAGCATGTGTTCCCTGAATGCCATGTAAGTCACTTCAGATACAAGCATCTGCCAAATGCATGAATGCAAAGAATCAGAACTAGGGATGGGTACCGAAACCCGGTACTTAATCGGTTTCGGGGCTAAATTATAAAAGACCGGAGTATCGATAAGCTCTGACGTTAACGGTTCTGTTATCGGTACTGGAGAAATTAAGAAAACACACATACATTTATTATTGCTATATATACACATTATCTTGCAAATTCTATCCCGCCAGAGTCACCAGCTGTTTTTATGTGCAATAATATTAAAACATTTGTCTATGATGCATTTTTGCTATTCGCAATTCAGATCGCGCTCACGTGGATGAGTTCAGCACGCGCAACATGAAAGCCCTGTTTATGATAGAAGAGAACTAACCATTAAAACATGCTTACACTTTAGGCCTGTGGCTGTTATATTAAACTAAGTTTATTTAATGTTTTTTTTGGCTTCTAAGGATTATAGCCGCGTTTCTTCTAACACAACTTCCTTCTCTTCACAGCGGTGCGCAGTCGTTCCTCCCTGACCAAAACTTAACGTCAGAATCAGATCAATCGTCTGTCGATTGTTGTAAAATGCAGTCTTTACAGTTACTAAATTGCTGGACATGTTTGATAATAAAACGTTGAAAGTACAATCCACAGGAGAGACGCTGTTCCCCGTGTGTGTGTGTGTGTGTGTGTGCGTGCGTGTGTGTGTGCGCGGCGAGCTCTAAAACTGACAAGCAAAAGACACTTTTGAGTTTTGGTGCGTCCAAACGATCAAATACACATAAAACATGTAAAAAAAACAGCCGGCTTGAAGAGTATTCACTTAAATACAGTTTATATCTTAAAGTGAACGAGAACAGTTGGGAGAAAATTGTGTGTCAATATTTTGTCTTAAAGTGACAGACTGCTTCATCAATGTTAATCAAAGAGAAAATCACCCACAGCTCTTATTCTGAATAATGTTATAGCTTTAATAAGCATTAATCTATCAATATATACAGTGAAAACTATGCAGTGTTCATTTACATTTGATCACTTTTAGCTTTTACTTACCTTGAACATTAATGTTAGTAGACATTCATGGAAAAATGAAAGCACTGTTTTTTCATTTCATTTGTACATTTGTTTTATGGTATGACAAATGGTATATTTGTCAGTTTATTTAACTTTGTTTCTTTGTTCATGTTCTTACTCTATCTTATCATATGTATATAAAACACTAAAAATGCCTGCACACTGGTGCATTTACAAATTGATGTTTTATATTTATTTAATTAAATAAGTATTTAACATTTCAGAATATAAAGCCATGTTAATTAAGCTGCTAATCTATCTATCTATCCTAATTTATCATATAAATATATATTTCATACATATATGTGTATGTATGTATGTATGAATGAATAACAAAAAGTACCGATAAGAATACCGTTAAAGTACCGGATCGATAAGCAGTATCGATAAGAGTAGTAATACCGTTAAAACCTTAACGATACCCATCCCTAATCTGAAGGCAGTATACAGTACACACTTCCCAAACTGCAGTATGCTAGTGTGCCACTGAAAACCCAGCCGGAGGGAGGAGCAGAGAGAGGTGATATTTTGACCTTGTCTTGGAAAGGGACCTCGAGGAAGCTCTCTTTGGACGTGTTCTCGCTCCCTGAGGGAGGATGAGGAGAGAGGGAAGAGACGAGGGCTTTAGTCCCTCTTGCTGTGGCTTTTATTCTTAGCACAAAAGCCACCGTGCCGACTCTGGCACTGCACGTCTGCCTGAGCCTCTCATATCCTCCAAATCAAGAGGAGAACAACTCCCTCGTGTGACTTTATTACATTTCTGGGAAAACAAAGCATATGTGCAACACAGTCCAAACTAACATCTGCAAGGTGACGTGAGACTGCATTCACAAATGTTACATATTAGAGTGAAATAGGACATTTAGTCACAAAATCATTGTTTTGGAGGACTGAGAATTAAAAGGTTTGTGTCAGTAAGACTATTTTTGGTTGAAAATATTAAACTTTTCTTTAGCAAGGATGAATTAAATTGATCAAAAGTGACAGTAAATATTTTTACAATACTACAAAAATGTATATTTTAAGTTAAAAAAACAAAACAAAAACAAACGTTCTATTCATCAAATAATCCTGAGAAAAGGAAAAACTATTTCCTAAAAATATTACATATTTTTAGTATTTTAAATCTTTGATAATAATCATAAATGTTTTTTGAGAAGCAAATTTTAAATTGTAACAATATTTCTTAATTTTTCTTTTTACTGTATTTTGTATCTACACAAACATTTATAAAATGCCTTTAAAATATATTAATGTAACAATATATATATATATATGTGTGTGTATGTGTGTGTGTGTGTATACTGTATATATATAATACAATAATCTAAAAAAAAAAAAAGATGCAAAGAACAGAAACCAAACTTTTGTAATGTAGTGGGTGCATATGAACTGCATGTAAAAAGTCTATTAGGTTTTATAATGAAGATTGAGTCAGAAAAACGATTCATAACATCATATGAAAAGCCTTTACATTTTGATATAAAAAACAAACAAACAATCTTTAGGAGTTATGCGCACCAATGCTGAATCATTGACAATAAAACCTAAATGCACATTTATGAAGCAAGCTTCATCAAACAGAAAGTCATGTGATATGGTGCATCGCAGGTGTAGAGTGCATTTACTGTACATTGGCAATTAGTCACAGAAAGCAGGCGATGTATGGGACGGAGATGTTCTCTGTAATTACTCGTGTTGTGCCTACACTCCAGACGCTCTCAGAGGAAATTCAGCTAATTGGTGCGTGAAAGAGAAATGAGTTTGGGGCCAAAGCAGTGATCTTCGGCATCGCTGCGCTCTTTACTCGTCTTCTAAACTGCGCTTTTGAGGTGCACACAGCAGCAGACAGCAGAGAGCGCGTTTGGGTGAAAGCAGTCGGTCTATAATTGAACGTTTACATCCCCCTTCGAGGTGACACGAGGAAAACTTGAGCTACCTCTGCGCTCTTGTTTACGAGACGTAAGGTGACCAGCAGCCCGAGGTGCACAGGAAATTGAATCACGCTTCCTTCCTGTAAAGTCCCAGCAGCATTTGCTCTGCAGTGCACAGAATGAAGCCCCAGCATCACTGCACTGATGCACTGCGGCCTCATGGGAAATACCATTTACATCGTGTTGCAAATCTCAAATGAGCTGATAAACATACGCTTGGTCAGTTCATCTATCCATCCATCTATCTTTCTAGCATTTTATCCTTTCATCTTTCTAGCATTCTATCCCTTTAGCCATCTATCCATCATTAATTCATCTGTATAGCATTTTATACATCCATCCATACGTCTTTCTAGTGTTTTATCCATCTATCCATCCAATCATTCATCTTTCTCATAGTTCTATCCATCCATCTATCTATCTATCTATTTAGCAATAAATCCATCCATCTACCCATCTATCATCCATCCATCATTCTTGCATTCTGTCCATCCATCCATCCATCCCTCTCTTTCTCAAGCAAGAATCACCAGGATCCCGCAGACAACGAAAGAAAGAAAGAAGAGGAAAAAAGACTACCGACAGCCCCCCCCAGGCACTCCCCCCTCCACGAAGACACGACGCACCCCACCCTCCCTCAATTACCTAGCCCTCACTCACTCACTCTTTCCTTCACTCACTCCCTCATTCACTTCCTCATTCACTCACTCCCTCCCTCACTCACTCTTTCCTTCACTCACTCCCTCACTCACTCCCTCATTCACTTCCTCATTCACTCCCTCCCTCATTCACTCCCTCCCTCATTCACTCACTCCCTCACTCACTCCCCCCTCATTCACTCACTCCCTCCCTCATTCACTCCCCCCTCATTCACTCACTCCCTCCCTCCCTCCCTCATTCACTTCCTCATTCACTCCTCCCTCACTCTCCTCTCATTCACTCACTCCTCCCTCCCTCCCTCATTCACTTCCTCATTCACTCCCTCCCTCATTCACTCACTCCCTCACTCACTCCCTCCCTCCCTCATTCACTCACTTCCTCCTCACTCACTCACTCCCTCCCTCCCTCATTCACTCCCTCCCTCATTCACTCCCTCACTCACTCACTCTCTCCCTCACTCTCTCCCTCTCTCACTCCCTCACTCACTCACTCCCTCACTCACTCTCTCCCTCACTCTCTCCCTCATCACTCACTCCCTCACCACCACTCTCTCCTCTCACTCTCTCCCCACTCTCTCACCTCCCTCCCTCCCTCACTCGCTCCCTCACTCTCTCCTCACTCACTCTCGCTCCCTCACTCTCTCCCTCACTCTCTCCCTCACTCCCTCCCTCACTCACTCTCTCCCTCACTCTCTTCCTCACTCACTCACTCCCTCATTCACTCCCTCCCTCACTCACTCTCTCCCTCACTCTCTCCCTCCCTCCCTCACTCGCTCTCTCCCTCACTCTCTCCCTCCCTCCCTCCCTCACTCGCTCCCTCACTCTCTCCCTCCCTCCCTCTCTCACTCATTCACTCCCTCCCTCATTCACTCCCTCACTCACTCACTCTCTCCCTCACTCTCTCCCTCTCTCACGCCCTCACTCACTCTCTCCCTCACTCTCTCCCTCACTCACTCCCTCATTCACTCCCCCCTCACTCACTCACTCTCTCCCTCACTCACTCCCCCTCCCTCCCTCACTCACTCGCTCCCTCACTCTCTCCCTCCCTCCCTCACTCTCTCCCTCACTCACTCACTCCCTCATTCACTCCCTCCCTCACTCACTCTCTCCCTCACTCTCTTTCCTCCCTCACTCTCTCCCTCCCTCACTCTCTCCCTCACTCACTCCCTCATTCACTCCCTCCCTCACTCACTCTCTCCCTCACTCTCTCCCTCCCTCCCTCACTCGCTCCCTCACTCTCTCCCTCCCTCTCTCATTCACTCTCTCCCTCACTCTCTCACTCGCTCCCTCACTCTCTCCCTCCCTCCCTCTCTCATTCACTCGCTCCCTCACTCTCTCCCTCACTCACTCACTCCTCCCTCACTCACCTCCTCACTCTCTCTCCTCACTCACTCTCTCTCTCCCACTTCGCTCCCTCCCACTCTCTCCCTCACTCACTCCCTCATTCACTCCTCCCTCCCTCACGCACTCTCCCCTCCCTCCCTCACTCGCTCCCTCACTCACTCCCTCCCTCACTCACTCTCTCCCTCACTCTCTTCCTCACTCACTCTCTCCCTCCCTCACTCTCTCCCTCACTCACTCCCTCATTCACTCCCTCCCTCACTCACTCTCTCCCTCCCTCCCTCACTCGCTCCCTCACTCTCTCCCTCCCTCCCTCTCTCATTCACTCTCTCCCTCACTCTCTCACTCGCTCCCTCACTCTCTCCCTCCCTCTCTCATTCACTCGCTCCCTCACTCTCTCACTCACTCACTCATCTCTTCATCTATCTTTCTAGAGTTCTATCTTTCCAGTATTCCATCCATCATCGGTCCCGGCTCTGATCTTTAAATGTTATGCCACACATCCATCCATCCATGCGCTGTGAGGGTAACTTACGTAGTCGTGGAATGCCTTTGCTTCGCTGGAATGCTCGCAGGTTTCTCTCCTTTCAGGTGCCGCACAATATAAATCCCAGAATACACTGCAAATCACACAGAGGTGAATGAAGCAGTTACCATGAACAACACATCAGCACATGAGAAACATTTAACAATGTGAGACTTACCACCACCATGAATGCAAGAATCCTGGCGGTTCTCCTAACGTTATGTTCTTCTCCCATCTTATCTGGATAGAGAGGTGAGAAATACACCATAAGACTCGATTCACAGGAAGACTACTTTACCTTCATCAGGCTAAATGCCCAACTGCATGTGTTTTGTAGTCAGCCAAGCTAATTAATTGGTCAATATTTAGCGAGTCCACAAATCTGTGTTTCATTTAATTTTAGCAACACAGTGGAGTCCAAATGAATACCAACTCAAACAGATTATACTCTCAGCAATAATTATTTGAAAGAAAAATAGTAAAGAAAGAAAGAAAGAAAGAAAGAAAGAAAGAAAGAAAGAAAGAAAGAAAGAAAGAAATAAATCATAATCTTTGACTTAAAATACACAAAAAAATTCTGCGGTATCTTAAATATTTATTCTTAATTTTACTTCATATCTTTTCTTTGAGAATCCTAAAACTTTAGTTTATTTTAGGTTTAAATAGTGATTTTAATTTCTAGATTTTTAACAAAAATTGCTCTCCAAAGCTGCATTTATTTAATCAAAAATAATGTAAAGACAGCAATATTGTGAAATATTTTTTACAATTTAAAATAACTGTTTTCTATTAGAATATTTCCTCCAGACATTCTTCAGAGATCATTATAATATGCTAATTTGCTGCTCAAAACATGTAATATTATCAATGTTGAAACAGTTATGCTGCTTAATATGTTTGTGGAAACGGTGATACTTTTTTCAGGATTCTTTGATGAAAAGAACATTCAAAACATGAATTAAATATAAATTTACGGTCACTTTCAATCAATTTAGTATCCTTTTTCTGAATAATAATTACAACCACTAGTGCCGAACTCATTCAAGTGTATATTTTACATTACTCGTACTACATATAAACTGGACCAAACCTGCGGTTTTATTTGTACTTCTCATTTCTAGCCACAAAGCACCTCACTTAAAGTCTGATGCGTGTGGACACGTTACCCTTGTAAATCTGAAGACATCGTGCGACATGAAGTGCCTGCCATTCTTGTGATTCTTTGGAATTAGAGCGACAATCAGAAATGCTGTGCTAAATGTGCATTATTGTATTTTCTCAGATGGCTTGTACTCTTAAGTGTGTGTGACTCATATGCAAATAATCCTGAGACTATAAATATCGAAGTGGTGCTTCGAAATGTCATGGTTTCCTTCACATGGATCAATCCCACAATGCCTCAGTGACATTGAAAAGAACTCATTCAGGCATAAATGATTGTGATCTTCCTTAAAAGCCTTACATTGCAATTAAAACACAGGATCGAGCAGCTGATCTAACAACGCAAACATGCGCTTTTCTTCATAAAAAGCAGGAAGAGGGGATGATCAACATGCCAGCACTGCTCTGTTGAAACAATTTGGGTTTTTTACAGCGATGCACTGACTCTCCTTCAATCCCATTAAGTGGACACCAAACATCTAATGTGTCCTGCTTGCTCAGCATATCATCTGCGTGTAATTAAATTAGCCGGAGCCCCGGGGGGGCGGGCCGATGCTTACGAGGCCGTGTGCCTGGATGGCTTAAATACCCCCCCCCCCCCCCCCCGGCTTACCTCTGACAGGAAGGTCTGTGCCGACTTCTGGGCTCCTACATGTAACAAGTACTCGTACACGTAGAGCGCTAGCCTGTAAAACACAGAGAAACACAATCTCAGTAATACATATAACATCGTGCTCTACAAGCGTTCTACTCTATTCAGATATGAGGAAAATAATGCTACAAATAATGTACCTGAATAGTTTCAAAGGCTACATACTTTGGACTTCCTGTCTTAAATTAAAAAATTAACATTAACACTTCTCACTGTTCAAAAGTAATAAAACCTACTGTACAATATGTATCAATATAATATTAATATCACCATAATAATAGGCATTTGAATATACTAAATAAATACAATTAATTATTTAACAATTAAACTCACAGTTTTCACATATATAAAACACATTAAATCCTCAAATGAATGCAGACGCAACATAAAACAATATAATTAAAAAAATGTATTTAACTCCTAACATAATAATAATAATTTATGGCTAGAAATGCTCCCATATAAGCATGTTAAAGAAACCCACACATTATACATACAATGTGTGGCAATATAATGGTCATATATATTACATTATTATAATTATAAATACTATTTTAATTATGGGTGTTATATAAATTATTAATTAAAAGTTAGCCATAAAAAAGTGAAACATTTTTTAAATGATGGTGCATTAATTATATATATTTTTATATATATAAATATTATTATTATTATCATCATTGTTATGTAAATAACAAAATTTAGCAGAAAAAAGTGAGAAATATTAAGAAAATAATTGATGTTGCATAATTGCATTAATATTTGAATAATAATAATTTATTTAAAATTATTCTCATTATTATTTGTTGCTGTTATATACATTAATTAATTAAAAGTTTTCCACAAAAAAGTGAGAAACACATTACTTGGACCTTTCTGTGTAATACTTTATACAGTGCTAATGCTGCAGTATTTTCTGATTTAAGGTCAAATCAAGCATCTCATTTTAACAATCTTTATTTCCATAAATAAATGACAGAAATGTCATATTCAGTGTACTTTTCTAAAGTTTCAACACGTAAAACAGCGCTGCATGATTTGAGGTATAGCCTAGTCCACGGATGAAGCACAGATAACGAGGACTAGTTAAAGTTAATTCACAGAAGATTATGATCTAAACATTCTAGATATTAGAACAATATGATGTATTGCCAATTACTTGCAAGTGGCCATATTGACAAACATTCATTGTGGATTTTTGCCGTTCACAATATCATCCCAAAAAAACGTGACGAGGAAAACAATTTGGACCGAAATATGAACTATTTCCGAAATCAACAAATGCCAAGTTTTGCCCATGAAGAAAACTATTTTATTTTAACTTAATAGCCGTAGTGACACTTCACTCTAGCAGTCCTAAAAAATGAGAAACCCCGTGTAGAAAAGGTCACGCTAGAGATTGCACTCGAACAGAAACACAAACTTTAGATGCAGATGCAGAGACTTCAGAAGCATCACTCATGTCAGCATAGGCCACAAAGAAGCATTTCCTTTGAATGATGAACACGGGGACTGAGAGAAGAGAGAGGCATCCACGTTCATTCATCGATCTGCGTTTCAGAGTTGGGGTGAATCCCAATTCTATGTCTTACTCCTTACCCTTAGTTGTGTGCGTTCACGTGAGAGTAAGGGCTAGTTCTGGTTTTGATCGAGGGGTAGGGGTAAGGGGACGGGGTAGATACCCTTAAAACCAAGCATTTTCGTGAGTTTACTTGAAACCAAGGTGTACCCAGAACACACTGATCCAGATCATCAAGGCAGTATTTTCGGCTTAAATAATTGATTTAAAATTACGACAGTCTTATCCTTCCCGAACCGTCAAGAAACTCTGATGTCCCAACATCTCAGTATGAAGGCAGCAATAATGACAGTGAGTGAATGCAGAAGCCCAACAGTCCACAGCTCATCATTTTAGTACAAATGCAAATGAGTTTCACGAGCAGTTTGCCCTTTCTGTCATTACCAGAGCCTCGTACACTCAGAGACCGGTCGGTAATATGCCACCGAACGAATTCTAATGAACGGCCAGGACAGAGCTTACACAGAGAGATGTGTGACCACTTATCCGCGTGTGAAATGTGACCGATCGCAGGTAGAGAAATGACTGAAGAGAGAAGGAATATCAGAGGAACAAAGCAGCATGTGCCGGGCGATGTGGTGAGGATAATAACTACGGATTCTGACGCAAACAGCAGAGAAGATGAAAGGAGTCGGGTGGGTGGAAAAGTGGGGGGCAATTAATACTCCAGAGGTCTAGAAACTTTGGTAATGTCATGATGATGAGAATGACGGGGGGGGAGAAGCGCAGTGTAAATACCCCCTAGCAGGGCTGCAGAATGAGCTCAATAGAAAACTCATCGTCTCCTTGAAAAACACTGAACAGAGAATGTTAATCATCAAATACACTGGCTGTTTCTTTATATATGAACATACAGGCCTAACACATCTTTTCAATATTATGACAAATATTTGATTGGATAAGCCACATATCTATACAAAATAAATACAATAAAATAATAATATATATATATATATATATATATATATGTGTATGTGTGTGTGTGTGTATACACAATATATGCACACATAAGTATATATCGAACAAAAAATTAGATTTGAACAAACCTAATTTAAAAAATGTAACTTTAACAATTTAACAACTTTAACAACTTTAACAAGTCATTATTTAAATTATCAATTTAGCCCACCATTATAAAATTATGCAGCACTGACAAGCAGCAGGTTCTAATTCGTTATTAACATTGAAGTATACGGAGATAAAACAAAACAAGTATCGATAACAGTATAGTTTGTCCTGAAGCTGAACCGGTAGACCGGGATTGACCCAATTACGTACCGGTCCAAAAAAAAACTGGTTCTCGGTACTCATCCCTAACTAGAAGTGTAATTTTTATTGATTTCTTTGAATCGAAGTCCCATTCGTTTACATGGAGAGGGCGGGGTTTATGACCTGTACTGCATCCAGCCACCAGGGGGCGATCAACGAGCCCGCAGCTTCACTTTTAAAGACATGTGAGGCACACCCAACTGTTTCTGAGGAACTACATTGTTTGGCGGAAGAATACTGTTTTCATTAATATCATTACACTTTATTTGCTCTGTTTTATTTTGTGAAACCTTACTAAGTATATGGAATAACCGTTTTATAAAAGCAATACGCCCCGTGAAGCCATGGGTTACAGTGAATATATAACAGCTAAGTGGGTTATAACGCCGCTTCGTGTCGTGCCTAACAACGCCCCTTAGCCTTAGCTTATTGCTTTATTATAGTGTATAAGAGTGAACACCAAAGTTTCCTCAAACTGTTCAGCCTTAAAAGGAGGGGTCACAAAATCTTCCCATTGTGTGAGAAAAAAAAACACTACATCAATGAGTGAGAAATAGGTCTTGTAATGTGTTTCCAAAGTTGGGAAGTGGGCAAACAATCCAACATAGCATATAGATGAGCGATAACTAGACACTTCCTGATGCAACTCAAGACAAACAAACCACACAGAGAGAAACATGATTTCCACTCCTGTCAGTGTTTGAGTAAACCCCTGCTTTCGTCTGTATTTCTCTTTCACCCTTGAGATGAAACATTGACGGGAGGGGGTAGGAGAGGACTAATAATGTTTCATAACGGTGGGGCGGTCCAGATTAGGACAGGAGATGAAAGGAGTGTTTGGGGTGAATGGTGTAATGAGAGGAAAACATCGCTGACCTCTCTGCTCTGAGACGATCGGCAGCCAAACAAAGACGGCCGAGTTTCTCCATCAGGTCACTCGAGGATGAAGGCAGGTGTGTGACAATCTCTCACAAACACATCATGTACATTTCTCAAGAGGAATCCTTCTTTATAGGTACTGTGGGTAATATTTTTGATGTTGAAGGGGTGTTTTTTTCTAGGCTTGATTGTGTTTATGAGGTGCAGTCTAACATGTATTATATCGTACACATTATATTGTATTATATGTATGCTTCATTTTTTTTTTTTTACGAATTTTTCCTTATTTTTATATAAAATAAAAATACAAAATTACAAAACATAAAAATGACAAACTTTAAAATTACTAAAAAAAATAAAAATATGAACATTAAATACTAAAAAATACTTTAATAGTATATAAATGATACTAAAATAGCACTTTTTTGTTACATCATTACCAAATAGCAACAAGTGACATTTTGCACATTTAGAGTGAATCATTGTCACTGAATCATATACTCTACTGATTCCTTATAAATTCACATCAAAAGTTCGCACCAGAGTTTGAATCCTTTACTAAAATTTGACGACAAATCTACTACGAGACTCCAAAAAGAGTGGAGACAAACAAGATGCTTCATTCACACACAAGATGCCCCATTCAGTGCCGCTCCGAATCATATTCATTCAGCAGGTTTATATGATGAAGTGCTCAAAGCTTTCACACACTGCAAAAAACATCAAACGCATCAGGTATGATTCAGAGTATGCAAGTACACAAGAATGTTTCATTCACTTAAAAGCTATGACTCGATCATGTACATGTACACAAGTTTGCCATCCATTCTTGGACAACAGATCCAGCCAGGCAAACCGGATCAATCTGGCAACCCGGTTTACCGGTAGTACCTGTCACGCTTCGTCATGAACGCCAATAATAGATTGTGCCCTGGAGACGGAAATAAGGAAATAAAACGCCGTTGCTTGGCAATAGTGTCCCTGTTCAGTAAAATATTAAACAAGTTAATCACATCAGCGCCAAAAGAAGTTGTGAGACTGCGTTGGGAGTCCAGGGACCGTAGCAGCGCTGTGTTTAGGGAGCATAAGACGTCTGGAAGAATTCAGCTGAGTCACACCTGCGCAGAGGACACAGAGCTTATGCCAATTTGCAACTGAAAATGTTCCTGGTCTGCCATTATCTTCTGAAGCCAGACTCAGCCAGTCTCCCCGAGGGAGCGGAGCAAGGAGCCATCGCTGCCTGAACGCCCGCTGACGAGGATCTTTGAGGGCATCTCGCCTGGGCAGAGAGGAGCAGGGGAACTTTCTGAGGACGCCACTGACATACGAGCAAAAACAAACGGTTTCATCAGCATGTCCCCCGAGGCCGGATCCAGGGAAGTGTCTGCTACAACCACATCCAGCAGGATGCTTCTGAAAGCGGGAGCATATGTATCTGCTGCTTCAAAGTGGCATTCGTTAAATTCAAGTGGTGCTTCGTTATGAATTGACATCTAGATGCTGGAACGGCTAGTCAAACCGCTTGCTTATACATTTCCTACCATGTGCACTTTTGCACGCACTGAATTAAAAACTACGGCAGATCCATTCATAACGTGAAGCACTAATAAACCGAGTGAAATATCATTCACATCAAGACTGATGCAACATATGGATTTAACGACGAAGCGGATTAAATCGGGCTCAAAAGAAAAGTTTGGCACAATATATATATATACACACACATTTATATATTTGACGTTTCCAGCTATTTTAAAAATAAATTATATAATTACATTTTATAAAAAATTATATATATATAATTTTTACACAATTTAACATTTAATTATTTCATATTTTACATTATTTAATTTACATAATAATCAGCCTATTTGTGTTTTGTATCAACTATTATTTTAGTTATATAAATGTTTTTTATAAAATAATAATAATTAAAATACATGTTTAACATTGTAGTTATTATTCTACCATATAAATACACATTTATAAATACATACAATACAGTTAAAAAGTTTTTTTTTTTTTAAGAAATTGTTTAGCAAGAATGTACTTTGAACATTGACAATAAAGATATTTATAATGTTAGAAAATATGTATTTTTCCTTTCAACTTTCTACAAAAAAAAAACTTAAAATTAATTTTAATAATAAATGTTTATTGATCAGTAAAAATCCTTTTTTCTATAATAAATGTTTCTTGTAAATCAGCAAATCAGAATGACTTCTGAAGGATCGTTAAACTGGAGACTAAAGTAATGATGCTGAAAAGTCAGCTTTGCATCACAGAAATAATTTACATTTGAAAACATGTTCAACAAAGAAAAACAGTTATTGTAATAATAAACTCACAAAATAATTACTGTATTTTTGATCAAATAAATGCATCCTTTCCAAGGTGAACATAAGACTCTTCTCAAACTTCTGAACGCTAGTGTACATACATTTTTTTTTTTTTTACTTTGATTTTCTTGTCAAATAAAATGTTCAGGATATTTTACAGGTGTTAATATTATACAGTAAACTCCAAGACAGCCATAAATGGATAAAACTTTTGCTAAAAAAGTCAAAACATAACTGTGCCTATAGACAACGTACTACGTGACGTCCCCTACGTGACCCCTCGTGTCTCTTTAATGAAGCACTACATGCTCAGGACTTGCCATCTGGCTTATTATGAAAGTTACAGTTCATAAACATAACAGGACGTTGATCAGATGGACAACACAGACAAAATGACTTAAAACCATCGATCTTGTCCTACGATGAATGGGCTAGTCAACCATTGAGTTTGGTTCAAAAACCACGAGGCGGTTTCCTCAATCATGAGGTCAAAACAATAACTCTTCTTGATGAGATAAAAGGAAACATCCTAATGATTTTGATTGTTAAAATGAGTTTTGGGCATCCTGTTTTAAATAGTGCAGAAAGGCAGTCCAAACTTGACCAAATAAGATTCGCTTTGAGCTTTATCCGGGAAGTAAGACTGCCAATGCCATGACACTACAGCAGAGAAATGACCTTTCACATAGTACAGCACGAGCAGTGGTCAACCACAGACAACTTTCACACTCGTGGTCAGATATCTTTACAGAACAAATGAGAGGCTCATGGGACAAAACATGACTAAATCAATTTTCAAGAAACAAAATGACAGCTCGGAAATGATGGTGTGGGTATCTATCTACTAGGCTTGCCACGATAGACGGTGATGACGGTTATACCGGTGTTAAGCCGCAACACCGTTACGTCACTTGCCCACCGCAGCACCGTCCCTCACCGTTGTTTAGATGTAGAACTTTTTTTTCTTCTCTGTGACACTTTATTCCGTGTTGGCAGCAAAATGTTATTGACATTTTTCTGTCAATAAATTCAAGACTCTTGACAAGACGAATATAATAAATAAAATTTTGTGCGGACTAAACTTTTATTTGTTGGTCTTTCATCAGAAATGTGAACAAACAGTGAATATATCGCGGGAGCGGGTGTGTGCGGAATAAAACCTCAAACAGTCCTGCGCAGTCAGACCTCTACATCCCAGATCAGATTTAATTTATCATGTAAAGAGAGATGACAGACAAGAAGACAAGAAGAGTGAGGCGAGACAGACAAGAAGAGTGAGGCGAGACAGACAAGAAGAGTGAGGCGAGACAGACAAGAAGAGTGAGGCGAGACAGACAAGAAGAGTGAGGCGAGACAGACAAGAAGAGTGAGGCGAGACAGACAAGAAGAGTGAGGCGAGACAGACAAGAAGAGTGAGGCGAGACAGACAAGAAGAGTGAGGCGAGACAGACAAGAAGAGTGAGGCGAGACAGACAAGAAGAGTGAGGCGAGACAGACAAGACGATGTGGAAGAGTTTCAAAACTAAATGTAAAAGCGCCTGTTTTAAGCCTGTTGACTTCTGAGTCTGACATGTTTATTATTATTCACTATTCACGACGCCATCAGTAAATAGTTCCTCTGTAAGAACGAGCTGTCTGATGCCCGTATACACATAATCACCACTGATCCTCATAAACTTCTCTAACACACGCGAGCATCCGTTATTAAACACTCGCTGTATTCAACATACGTGAATATACTGAGCTGTATTCAAGCAGAAATATGATGTTATAGAGATCGAGAGCGCACAGAGGTTCGTTTGCATATCATTTATAACAGACATAACGCACGCCTAATGCACGATCATGTCACTGTAATCATCTTTACCTTGATTACAATAGTCGATCAAAACTTGTGTGTACTAGTGTGACACTGGCTTCTTTTATCCATCATATACTCATACAGCTGTTCTGAGCCACCGTTCAGTCTGTATTCACACAGCGCCATGAGAACCGTATTTCTCCTCCGAAACACAGAATATATTTTTTTACATGACTTAACATGCGAGTCATAATATTAGTGAATATAATATATTGTAGTTTTATCTCTCGCCCCCCTGGTTGAGAAACACTGACCTAAAGCGTGATCTTCCAGCATTGCCTTCGTGATCGATCTATTTGCATCCCTGATCTAAGTGATGTTTAAAAAAAACATTAGTTTCTCATTTATTTGCTTCCACAGTATTTGCTGATTTGTTTTTATTTTAAACACTGCTTGACGCCGAATTGCTGCTGATATTAAAGTCAAAGTAAAACCAGCACGGCGCTTACAGGCTATTTAAAACCTATGGAAAGCGAGGAAAACTCAAACGACCCCCCCCCACCATGGTTATACCGTTATAACCGGTGTGATATCAGATTGATTAACCGGTGGGAAAATCTTCTCACCGTCACAACCCTAGTATCTACACATACTTTCTGATTTGATTCAATTCCAATTCACAGGCTCTCAATTTGATACGATCCAACTGCTATTTAAAGATTCATTAAAAGGACTAGCTCACAAAGAGTCATTTGTTTGTGAATTGAACCATATGTACCGTATAGTTTAGCTTCGCTGGGGGGGTCAGAAGAGTAATTTGTTAATGAATCAGACTAAACTGGTGACAGCAGATGGTTTTAGCTTCATAAAAAATAACCGGTTCATAGGAGTCATTTGTTCACGACTGAGATTACGTAATATTTCTGTAGTATATTTTTGATTGATTAAACATCTAGTGGCTCAGAAGAGTTATTTGTTTGTAGATCAGGCTACATTTTTTATAATTCATTAAAAGGAACTGATTAATAAGAGTCATCTGTTTGTGAATCGGACTACACTGGTTGTACCATATGGTTTAGTTTCAATGAAAAGAGCCAGCTCAAACGAGTGATTCTTTCATGAATCAAACTACATAATGGTTCTACAGTATGTTTTTGATTCGTTTAAAAACTATCTCAGAAGAGTCATTTGTTAATGAATCAGACTGAACTGGTGTCAGCAGAGGTTTTATGGTGTGGAAAGTCCGCTAGTTCACTTGTTTTGGTCTGGACCAAATACAATGTTGATTCTTTTTGGTTTGGTTCGCTTTCACACTGCTCTTTTTGCCAAGTGAACCAGAAATCGTAAACAAAACCACACGTGTGCTAGGGTCATCCATTCCTTGATTCATCCATTCAACCGTACCAGAGTTTGTTAGGAAGCTCACCTCTTCAGCTGGGTCTCGGTACGGTTGTTTGCTCCGCACACGAGTGCGATTGCTGTATTCACACCTGCCCAAAATACCTGCACCAAGCGGGAAACGAACTGGAGTTTGATTCAATAGAACCAAACAAGACAGGTGTGAATACACTATTGGCGCTTTTCCACTGCATGGTACGGTACGTTCCGGCTCAGTTTGCTTTTCCACTGCAGTTTAGTACCGCTTTAGAGTGGCAGTGCCACGGGCTGGAGAGGAGGAGGGCAGGTGTGCTGCGTTACTTGATTAGTTAACTATTCATGTAGCGTGTTCTGTGATTTATCAATAAACTTTTGAATATTTCAAAATGTACAATGTGTCCCTTGTTTTTTTATTTATGTGATGGTTTTTATAATCGTGGCATTAATCATTTGTCTTTTTCAAGAGGTTAATTACGTGCTCATACAATAAAACTTTCTTAATATAGTCAAGTGATCTAGTATTTTTTGTGATGCATTAAAAAAGAACTGGCTCATAAGAGTCATCTGTTTGTGAATCGAACTATACTGGTTGCATTTCAATACTGCATGCTGCGTTCACATTTTATTTGCCTTGCCAACATTTGCAACATAATTTTAAATAAATGCATAATTTTATATGTACATTTTATAATTTGAATTATATTATTTTAGCTGCATTATTTAATGTTTATTTTAAATATTATAACTAGTGCTGTCAAACGATTAATCGCAATTAATCGCATCCAAAATAAAAGTTTTTGTTTACATAATATATGTGTGTGTGTACTGTGTATATTTATTATGTATATATAAATACACACACATGCATGTATATATTTCAGAAAAATATGTTATGTTTATATATAAATTATATGAATGTAAATGTAAATATTTTCACAATATATACTGAATGTGTGTGTATTTATATATACATAATAAATATACACAATACACACACATATATTATGTAAACAAAACTTTTATTTTGGATGCGATTAATTGCGATTAATCGCTTGACAGCACTAGTTATAACCATTTTAAAATGACTTTATGGTAGAACATTTAAGAATTATCTATTAATCTAAATTTATAAATATAAATATATGTTTTACCATCAAAGAAAACCTGCAAAAATAGCTTACAAAATGTACAGCTATTGTAATTATACACAAAAATCCAGCCATACATCCAATACTGTGCATAAAGTTAAAAGTTTTAAGTTCAGCCAACCCAAAACCAGCCTAATCTTACAAGGGTTTATTAAAACCAAATGGGCGTTCAAAAAAGCAGTCGATATGTATTCGTGCACATCCCTAGGCACACTCAAGCTGAACCTACGCAAAAAAAAAAACACCCCTTTGCACTCTTCTGTGACAGCAGGTCAGTTCGATAGCCTGTCTCATGATGAAAAGATAACATGTCACAGCCTAGTACCTCCACCATGGAATAGTCTCCCATAATGAACCTTCCCAAACACGCAGTGACAGGGAGGAGAGAAACAAAGTTCCCCAACAGTATCTGAGGCGCTTTCTCTCTCCTCTCGTCACGCATGCTTAACCTTGTGCCGCTGCGTGGACCACACTGTTTGCATATTAATGCGTGGAGATATTAGAGAGGTCTACTCTCCCGAGAATCAGCAGAGGAGAGAGAGAGAGAGAGACGCAAAACCAAAGACAGATACACAAACACTAACATACCCAGCTATATACCCACAGCAGGCAGACAAACTGTGAAACCACAAACTGCATTCTGAAACACACCTGGATGTTTCCAAAAGCGTACAGATTGAAAGACTGCAAAGACAAAGCGTTAGATGGTATATATCTGGCTGCACAATGAATCAAAACAAAGCCTAAATATGGCTTAGGATAGTTATCAAAATAGCAAAGGATGTGATTTAATTGAGCAAACACATACGCTGTGTGTTTCAGAGTAAAGCACTATGTCCTTATACACACGAGCAGCTCGTGATCTGGTGTTTTCAATGTCTCAGAACATAAATATGGCTCCACACAAACTCATCTATGTTTTGAGTCACTTATAATGTACATTCGGGAATGCAATATGCATGAATCACCTTCATATTAAATGTAAGAAGCGCTTATAAAACCGCTCTTCTGTTGTCAAAAAACACACATTAAAAGTTCACAAAAAAACAAAACAATGTTTAGGCCTAAAATCTGAAAATGAGAAGGAGACAGCCATAAATATTAGTATTGTACAGTACAAAGTTGTACTGTAAAGAAAAGCTGTTAAAAAGAGACAACTGTGCGTTCACACCGGACGCGGCGAGAGCGTCAAAAGTCACCCTGCCAGCAACGCTGTAGAAAGATTTGTGGAAGCTCTGACGCTGTGACGTAGATCGTATGCTTGTCTTGTATTTAAAGGGGCCGCAAAGCAAACAAGCTTGTTGATCTTGTGCTGACTGACCACAGGTAGGGTATAAGTTAACCTCATGAAATATTTTAAACATGAAAGTGAGAAATTGATTGATGTAAAGAACTTTATTGTAGTTACATGTTTGCTAACTAAAGAAACCAATTAAAAGCCATTTGTGTGGTGTGGATTTGTGTTCATGATTAAGTGCTAGTCTATAACGGTAATGCACATCAGCAACTCACCATGAACAGCAACAATGTCAGACACCTTATAGTCCACGCATCATTTTTTTTATTTATGTCCCTGTACGCAAACAAGGACACGTCATGACCGGGAAACCCGCCACAGCAATTATTAACTTCTCCTCCATTTTGCTCGGGAACTAATGCGGTCGGAACCAAAGTTTACGGGCTGCGTTCTCTGGAGTCCTTTCAAGCGGAGGACTTCTACATTCTGATTGGTTGCCGCCAAACCGCGTCATAGCTCATTACCATAAAGTTGAGCTGATTTCAACTCTCCTCGACGCTCTCATCATCCAAAATCTCGCCGCCGGCTCTCATTGAAAATGAATGACTTCCGGCCACTTTGACGCTCTCTCTGCGGTGTGAATGCACAGTAATGAAGATGAAAAGGAGCTCCATGTCGTTAGGCGCTGTCAAAATAAAAGTCCTGCTTCCAACACATTTGGCCAAACAGAATAACTTATCGGTTGATGCTGATAATTAAAATAATGGCAGATATTGGCTGACTGATTGGCCAAAATGTCGTTTGACCACTAGCACAAATCAAACACTCGTTTTTGCATTTGTGGCCATAACAAACTTTAATGGCCGTCATAGACTAAAAATATTTGCTAGTCCAATTTATGTGCCAATGTGTGGCCATTTTGATATATTCTATATAAAAACATACTAACTATATTTGATATATTCTAAAATATGCAAACAACTTCATATTTTGCTGATTTATTTAGTAAAATAAAAAAATCTAATTTTATCCATTTTCATGGAATTGAATTGTGAGTAAATCAGCATAATATTAGACAATAGAAAATGTACTGTCTGTGGATTCAGGTAGTTAGCTATATACATTTGTGTAACTAACTTTAATTAACTTGTCCAGCAGTATTATCTTCCCACTGTTGATTTGCCATCATAGTACCTGACATGAAACAGAAAAACAATTTGTGCCAATGCTCGCTATAGTGCCTACTGCATGAATGAAAACGCAACATCCATGTGGTATATGTTTCAGGACTACATGTGTTCATTGGCAAGGTTATGTATGTTTATGGTAATTGCCAAATTAAAAACGAAGCCTAACTTCCATCAACAACGGAACAGATTAATTCTGTGTTTCAAGCCGTTGGGACATCAGCTTTGAGTTTTTCATTTTTTACCTCATATCACACAAACCATTCTCCTTGACAGTTAACCACTTGTCCACTTTTCTTTCAAGAGAAGAGATAAAAGGTACTGTGATCTTCTAAAAGCAGTCACCTCTTAAACCTGCCGGTGTTACAACACCATACAGTCTAGCGGTTGTCAAATTCAAACAGCTTAAGTGTTAAAACTGAACTGACTGATTCTGCACTTCCTATCAAATAATAAATGTCAAAAGCTTCTTTTGTCACTTAACGACGTCACACTTTGATCCATTCCAAAAATACATTCTATCAGATGATTTAAACCAGCTTGTGATCTCTGAAAACAATTAACTAAATACTGTCTGTCTACTAAATATGGGTTTAATCGTGTTACAGGTAAAGCTTTTCATTCACACTGAATATGCCATTAAAAATCACATACAGCATGAGTCAAACTTCCATAGGATTTTATCTTTCCATTACAACACTTTTAACCAATGCATAAAATGACGCACCATTCATAAAAAAAGAACACATTCGCAATGATTTTATAGAGTTCCCAATTTTTTTTTACCAATAATTGATGTGACTAAGATTTTTACTGGATAAAGATGAAGGATTTTAAGCACAAATAGAAATTCTGGGCAATTAAATATTTTAAATCTGAGCATCAATAAATATATATTTCTAACAAAAGATTACAATTACATGTCTCAAGATTAAAATGACATGTACTCGTTAATATTCACAAGCTTTCTAGGGCTGGAAATCATCCTGATTCTAGGATTTATATGGCTGTGCACGGGAGCCCTGTTTATGCTAGTTTTAGGCTTGGATTTTAAATCAAGATCATCTAAGTTTTAGTCAAGACTGACTAAAACGAATCTCAATTTAGGAGCCATCTTGCAGCTGTTTGCACATGTGCTCTTTCATGCTCATGTGGGAGACGTGGGTTTGAGTCCATATGTCACTTTCCCCTTTCTTCCTTCTCTTACTATATTCTCTCCATTCTACATTGTCCCTTTAATTAAAAGTGGTAAACCCACAACATTTGAAAGAAAACATTGCAAATTAAGAAAAACCTGCACAATGGTGATTATTTTTTTAAATCCTGAAGTATCCCAGTACAAGTGAAGAACCACAAACAGCGTAAAAATTAATTTAGTAGGAGCGAGAAGCTGTAAGAAAATCTCATAACCAGCAAAACTGCTTTCTCAAATCTAATGCTTTCATTGAAACTACAAGTCCACACATGTCCCATAAGACAGTGGCCTGACTGAAACAGCAATAATTGCTAATTACTTCAAGACAAGACTTTACTGCAGGAAGACAAAACTGTGTGCGTTCAAGCTGACAACAAAGACAGACATATAATGCAGTTTATGACCACAAGAAATCAATGGGTGGGGTGACACTTTTTGATTGACTGACACTTGTCAAATAAGTCCGTAACATCATCTTAGCAGTGATGATGCTCCAAAATACCCAAATGGCAAGCTAAATACACTAATACAACATATTTAAAAAAATACAAATATCATGACAAAGGTCTTTTTGGAGGCTCTAACAAACATTTCTCTCAGAAAGGTTGAAGGTGTGCAAGACACCATTTTAGGATACTCTAAAATCTCCACATTAACGACCAAACAAGACGTACTTCCAACATCAATGACTAAATCCACAATGTATTCATTACAAAATTATTTTGGAAGCTCCTAAATAAAGATTTCCCTTAAAAAAAAAACGTTGTAAGTGTACTGGACATAATTTCAGAAAAATTCAAACTCTATGTTTCCCTGTTCAGTGCGTTCTTCAATTTCAGACATTACCAAACTAACTAAATATACCCATAACATAATGTAAATGACATAATACAGTTAAATCCTCTCCTCAGGTCAACGGACTTCTCGTCGTGCCATCACCATCTTCACCGAGATTCGCGCGCAGCCAAACAAGGAGCGTTCACGCGAGCGTGAGAATAGTAACGTTACAGCATACAGCGCGCGCGAGAGAGTATGATTGACGTTCCGCGCGCGAAAACTTCCGTCGCCTGCAGGTCAGTCATATTAGGAACTTTTCATGCTGAACCGTCAATCATACTCTTTCGCGCGCTATAGTTCTACTCGGTCGCGCGCGCTGGAACTTTTCACGCCACCCGCGAGCGCGCGGAAAACAGCAACAGCGTTCGTTCTTTTAACAACGGATGGCTAACAGTTTCTTTTTCTTTTCTCCCCCCTCTAAATGCAGCTCACCTGACTGGCTGAAGTTGTCTTTTAAACTTGTAAACGGGCACGTACCGTATTTCCCATACACTTTTATTTTAAAGCCAAACAAACTTGTGTACTCACCTTATTCCAATACAAAACCGAGATCCTTGAAGTTAGCTAAAACAGCTACTTCGTATGCATAAATAAATATTTACTGATACAGAAATGTACTCTTTTTATCGACAGTCCACGTATAGCGTGTAAGTTAGTCGTCTTATCTCTTAACTTATGCAGAGTCATGTCGGGTTAATTAGACGCAATACATTCTACCAGCGCGTAACTGACAACAACTTTCTTACATGAACTACAAGCGCTGTCAGAGACAAACACAGCATCCGAGGAACAGAGCGAATCCGGTGCTTGTTAACAGTCTGACCGCGCGCGCTGTCCTCATTATAGAGATTCCCCCCCTCATAAATAAAACTTACTTTTCCCTCGCTTGGCTGTCGGACGGTACGTTGTTACTCTTGCCTTTGGCGTACATGCTTGCAGAGAGCTCCGATTGTCACGCACCTGTCAACCCATCACAGCCTCCCCGGACACAACCCCGTCACCATGGTGACTACAGGAGCGATGGCTCTTATTGGACCGAGCGCCGAGAAGGAACGCCCATTTTGTTGGGTAACTCACGTGAGTGACAGTTACTCGGCCCCGCCCCAACAGAAACACAACCCCTTTCTTATCTCCAACGCTCTGTCTGTGGAACACACACACGCGCACGTCTTACCCGGCACTGAGGGGAATTTGAAACCGCTACTGAGAGCGATTTTAAACAACTGGCTGTTCCCCTCACAAGCAATCCCACCCTCTGCTGTCACTGGCCACATTTAAAGTGATAAGGCAAATGTGGAGCGGATTCTTCAGCTTTATGCTTGTACTGGTGATGAAGATTGTTTGGGTCCATACCTCTGCATGAAGTACAAAGATAGCTAATGGTTTTGCTTAATATTTGTTTTATATTCTAAATCTAAAAAGTTGATGAATGGATCAGTTTAGACAGAAAAGCACCACCTAAATGGATAAATGTCTGTGTGGTACAGTCCAAAGTCAAATCTTTACTTATGTGGTGATTATTTTTATTATATTGTTTTATGAAAAACATGTTTTTAATGCAAATAATACATCTTTTTGTATATATTTCCAGATAAATGGATTTTACACAACGTCAAACTAAATTCGAGCCTTAACTACTTTAACCAAATCTGGCAAAATACTTTAAAACGGCATACAATATAAATGTTTGGTTGACATTTCAAATAAAGGATTTAAATGACAGAAAATCTAATTGTATATTCTGATGTTTAAGAACTAGAATATTGGCTTAATGTCCATATTGCAATCTGGTTTGCGTTTAGCTTAATTGGATCATGCATATCATAATATTTTTGTGCATGTAAACACAGTAAACATTGAATCAAAATTGACTATTTACTTACCTATTTATTTCCTAATGCACTTTCTTCATCATATTATGGATGATCCGTTGACTTGCATGATATTGCAAAGAAAATATAACGTTTGTCTTTGTAAACTGATCAAAATACAGCACACTGCTTCTAAAATGGCCTTTCCAACTGTGTCAGGTATAGGCCATGTGGATCGTCTTCTTTGGTGTTTATTGTACATTTTGGGGAGTTTTTAATGTAAATGGTATTATACTGATGTTTTTGTCACATCATTTGTTTTGTATTTTCCTGCGAAGGGACAGCAGATTAAATTGAGCTCTAATTCTGGGGCAGTTTTCTCACTGTCTGTTGTCCCTGTCAAATAATGAATTCAATACAAAATAAATACAAAATTGGAGATTGGCAACCTAACTTATTGGTGCATACTAATGTTATCCAGTAGTTAAATAGCTACTCAGCTATTGGATAACATACTATCATACTAACATATGGCAGAAACAGTATGCTAGTATGCAGGTCAGCCATCATTTAAGCAAACTACATTGGGTCCTGGTAACACTTTCACCCGGTCAGTTCCCTTCATGCATTTTTTCCATGTTTGACTCTGAAATACATACAATTATAGAATTAAAATGGGTTAAAACACTGAATTATTTTTATATTGACTAGTTGGTTGGTTAGATCATTCCCTGCTATGCAAGTTTAAATATTTGTTTAATGTATAAAATCTTATGCAATTATATCCTACATATTTTTCAGATTAACAAAAAAATCTGTAAAATATTGGAAATAATAATTAGCCCCCTCTTACCGTACTTTTTGTTGTTAATGTACTGTTAGCTACTGTAATATTCAACCTGTTATATTTTAAGCTAAGATCATATAAGGACTCTGGAAGACCTTTAAGGGTCCTTGTTTTATTCTCTGCTGTTTTACTACTAAAAAGTCTTTATAAATACACCATTGAATATCAATATTGAACATCACATAGTGCGTTGTGGCCATAAATTAGCATGTAAAAATGCAATGACTACTAACAATGCGTCAAATCTTTAGTTTGGTAGAAAGTTTCTCGTTGTGGACGCTGATCTTTTCTCTTTTCGGTTGTGTATATTATTTTGGCGAATGTTTTAACTGCTTCTCTGTCTTATGTCTGCGCTGTGCTTTTTTCAAAGTGGGCGGCTTGAAACCGTCTGTGCTGAATAACATTGGCTGTTCCGTTCACCCCCCTCCGCGCTCAGGATCCCGGAAGTAGCCGTGTGAGATCATGGTAAGACAGAGTTAATAGAGCAGTTTGCGCTGGTGTGGATGTTCATTATGACAACTCCGAGTCATGCAGCAGCAGTGTAACATGTCAGGCAGTCGGCGTTTTAGAAATTACAACTAAGTCAAAAACGTGCAATGCAGTTACCACAGCAACGTACGCTGCTGACTTTATACATATGTGCTCTGAAGTGTTGCACGGGTTAAAGCACCACGAGAGCTGATGCTCAAACTGATGTTGCGTGCTCTATGTTTATCTACGCTGTAGTACTCGAGCTCAGCTCCATTAAGACGCCATATAACGCTTTATGCAACGTCAATATCAGTAAAGGGTGTTCCCTGGAAACTTGTTAAACTGACTTGTGATCTGGTTCAGGCTAAAGTTTCAGGAAGCTGTCGTCATGGCTGAGATGTCAATACAATGAAGTTTAATGAGATTTGTGTCATTTTTAGATGTTAAAAGAAAGCCTACTTTCCAAAATGTAATAAACAGAGCCATTTGCATTATGCTTATCTAAAAAGCATGTTTATAAGTAGATCATTCATAGTACAAATACTATAATTAGTGGCTTTAAATGTGTAAAAAAACCTTTTTTACCCTGTCAAAATCAGCTCTGTGTCCATGTTGCTTTAAATGCTAATGAGCTCTGCTGACTCCGCCCCTCTCTTCCATGAGCAGACTATAAACTTCAGCAGCGAAACTGCCTAACTAGCACATTATTAGGAAAGGCGATTTGCAAGGATTCATAACAAAAACTTCATACTTAATTCTCGTGTAGATGAAGCTGGATCACGAATGATTCGCACGAACATAGATGCATTTATGTAGATTATCGGCGCATTCCCTTAAAACTGAAAGTAACATTAATCCTCTGTGTCTTCAGCGGTTCAGATGTCAGGAGTAAATGATGACGGCTATATTCGTTATTACATCCAACAACAAAACGCCTCAATCGCTTAATCGGAGACGTTCTTGTCTTCCCTGCACCGGAGCAAAGACTGTAGAATAAGGTAAGACGGTCTTGTCAATCAACTATTGTGAGCATAACTACGTCATTCTGACAGAAATCTCAGAACAGCCTGATTTGAGAAAGGGGATTTTAAAATAGGGATTAAAAAAAACACACTGGGTGGATTTTTATAATTATAGGATGGATGTGTACACACACTTCCAACACACATTTATGTTCAAACAACTTGTAAAGGGAATTTTGCATCCGATGACCCCTTTAAGTAGGCTTTTCATTGTTTTGTTTGAGTATCCGTAGTCTGACCAGTCCAACATTGACTGCCGGGGTTGTTTTCGCATGTTTGCAAAAACCTGTGTGAATATAGTGCTGTTTCTGTGGGGTGGGGTGGGGGGGCATTTAGGCTGCGCTATTCTCAACTAAAAAAGGTTGTGCCATTAACAACATTGTTCGTGTCCTTATAAACTGCAGAAATGCACATTTGTGAGAACCCTACCCATAATTTATCCCTAAAATCAGATTGAAATGATAGTTGAATAACAAGGGTTTAGAAGCAGCACCAAACTCTGGTTGTAAGCCTAAAATTGATAACTTATCCCTGAATTCTGATTGGTTGATTGGAATGTTGTTTTAGGATCAACATGAACATGTTGCACTTTTGCTGCATCCCAATGTGCCTACTTATACTACGACCTTAAAGTATGTACTTTTTTGGTGAAGAAAAATACACAAGTGTGTAGTGGAAGAGTAGGCAAGCTCTGGGACATACTATCACGTCACACAACTGCGTCTTTAACGAACCGCTCTGTCGCACCTGTTACACGCACGCTGTCACTGTAAATTGGCCTGTCAATCATCTCGTCACTGTTAACATCCTCCACATTTCATTTAACCTCCTACCGTATTGGAGAGAAAAGTAGCTTGTTTATCAGCCAGTCGCAGGTCTTTCATGCCGAGAACTCTGCTCATATTTTCTGTATAATGATGCATTAAAGGTTAACGACCAAACAGATGTTTATAAAAGTTCACATTGCTGTTAAATATTAAAAATAACACGGATAACAATTTTACCAGGTTAAATGTTGATTATTATTAACTCAAACCCCTTTTTCTAAATCCATCGGTCGTGCACATCCGCCATGTTTGTAGTTTTTTAACACATTTGAATTGTGTTTGTAGTTCTGGACCGAATCCGTTGCCAAATGCAATGGAATGTGTGCAATTTTAGCCATTATAGTGTCCACGGATCCACACTTCAAAAATCGACCTGAAATAGTAGACCATCCGGGGACTTTTGGTATACTCTTTTCAACAGACTATGCTTTGGGACGCATTTATTCTAATCTCACGTACTGTTTAGCATGGATAGTATGAACATTGGGACGCAGGGTTGGTGAAATCACTTTCCCCAATGGTGACATCATGCACATGCGTATTACATGCTTGTGTATGTTTCTTTCCAAAATGGCATCGCCCACTACAGGCCTGACATGCATTGTTTTGACAACATGTTCGTCTGTACACGAAAAACAATTTCGTTTATGTACCCTAAAATTGTTCTGAACTTAATTAAATGTCTTCTTTAACCCTAAAAGAGGCAAGGTATCCTGGGGGATACAAACATTTGAGAAGGTCTGGAGAGAAGTGGTGAAAGCGGTTCTTTTAGGGGTATAAATCTAAATATAAAAATAGACTCTGTGATTGTGTGGCTTGTGTTTTATAAAATCATATATTTTTGTAATCTTGAGGAAACGCTTGTCGTTGGAAATATCTAATAGTCAAGGTTCCATATTTGGTAACTGTTTTGTAATAGAAGTGATATTGTGACAGAACATGATTGATTTGTGACAGAAAGCTGCATAAAAAAGTTTGGGTGTAACCCTTTTGGTATAGTGCCCAAACTAAATCTCACAAGAAGCACTATTGTTGGAATATCAACTTCAAATTTGGTTAGACATATGACTTTGATTTCATAGAAATGTTGGAGTTCAACATATATTTTTAATCTATAACTTTTTATACGTTCATGCAGTGGCGGCTGGTCAATAGGGGGCGCTGGGGCGCCGCCCCCCTTCAAGTTAGCCCCCTTTAACATGTTAACAATAAGTTAAAATATATCGCAAATATGACTAAATAAAATCATTTAGTCATAGTATTCTACTGTTAGTTATATTATAATTTATTGAAAATCTAAAAATCTAAACTATATTTCTTTCATATTTGTGTCCGGACTAATGAGTGTGTATGTAGGTACACAAACTTTTCAAAAGCATGTGATTTGAGGCTAAGCTCTAATTGGCTGGTTTCAAACTGTCCTTGGGGTGCAGGCTCCTCCCACTTTTGTTGTTAGAGCGAATCAATATTGTTTTTATATGTTTGGCCTCATGTGATTGGACCGTTCTCAACGACTCTAATTCCACTCAGCAGCAGCTCGTCAGTTGACAGACAGGTACTAATTAATGTGGAAGCAAGCGCAATATCTCCAGATGAAAGAAAATTCGGTTTTATCTTTACAAAAATACCCGTTCACAAGGCGTTCGGGTGAAGAAATAAAAAGGATCAAGGAGCTTGGACCAGATCGCCCGTACTTTCAGTTTGTTTGCGCCCCCCCCCCCCCCCATTTTTTTAGCACCAGCCGTCACTGCGTTCATTTTATTTTTTTTTTCACTTCAGCAATAATCTGCTATGTGTCTTCATTAAATAGAGACCAAACTTCGATCTGTATTCAGGAATTACAGCCATGCTGTAACAAGCATTGATAAACAAGTGTTCTGTTCTCAGTGAAAGGAGCGACGTATCCTGGGGGATACAAACATTAAAATATTTTGAAATAAATCATAAAATTGTATTACTTGAGTTCCAATAAGATGGAAAATAGAAATAAATACATTTTCTGATGTCTCTTAATGGTTTTGCCCTTTTTAGGGTTAAAGGGATAGTTCACCCAAAAATGAAATTACTCATGCTGTACAAGTTTCTTTCTTCTGTTCAGCCCATAAAAGATATTTTAGAAAGTTTTGGGTGAACGATCTCTTTAAATAGGTGTAATATAAATACATTCCTGTATATAATATATTCACCTTGTTGAACTATAACAAACTAACAACAAACGTAAAAAAAATTTCTACTAATAATTATTATACCCTTTAGTGAAAATGACAGGCTTCTTTCTGGTCATGTTTGCAGGATTTTTCCAATCATTTTGTCATTTTATATTCATTCTGTTTATTCATCATAATAGGCAAGGCAAGTTTAATAATTGGAATACATCATTTTTCTGGCAAGTGAAAAAGTTCTGAAAAAAAATCTTGCTTTTAAGATTTTGAGTTTATCGAGAATGGCTTCAAACGGGGCTTATCCCATCTGAATTACAACTCGTAGTACGTACTAACCGTCATATGTGACCCTGCAACACAAAACCAGTCTTAAGTCGCTGGGGTATATTTGTAGCAATAGCCAAAAATACACTGTATGGGTCAAAATTATAGATTTTATTTTATGCCAAAAATCATTAGGATATTAAGTAAAGATCATGTTCAATGAAGATGCATTATAAATTACCTACCATAAATATATAAAAACATAATTTTTCATCACGTGACTCTGTTCTCCTCTCAGGGTTGAACTGATGGTAAAACTAAGGACATTATTAACTGTCTTTACATAAATTTTGAAAGCTGAAGCTCATGATTATGGAAAAGGGCATTACATTTCCCACAAAGGGAAGTTGTGGCCTAATGGTAGAGAGTCGGACTCATAATTGAAAGGTTGCGAGTTCGAGACTCGGTCCGGCAGGGATTGGGGGAGTGGGGGGAGTGAATGTCCTGCGCTCTCTCCACCTTCAATATCACGACTGAGGTGCCTTTGAGCAGGGCACCGAACCTCTAACTGCTCCCCGGGTGCCGCAGCATAAATGGCTGCCCACTGCTCCGGGTGTGTGTTCACGGTGTGTGTGTGTGTGTTCACTGCTGTGTGTGTGTGCACTTTGGATGGGTAAAATGCAGAGCACGAATTCCGAGTATGGGTTACCATACTTGGCTGTATGTCACGTCACTTTCACTTTAATTTCCAACGCGGCTTGAGGTGTTCGGCCAATCACAATGTACTGGGTCAGCTGGCCAATCAGAGCAGACTGTGCTTGTCGGAAGGAGGGACTTTGTAGAAAACCAAGCGTTTGAGAGAGACGGGGCTTAGAGGAACTACAATAATGTACAGTATTTTAAAATAATGTTTTTTTTTACATTAAAGCATGACAACTTATTCTGTTACACCAAATAATGATCTTTAAAAAAGCATCATATATCGCCTTAAAGGATTTAAAGAATTGTCCTTCCCCATCATGTCAGAATTGGACTCCAGCTAGACACACAGACACAGCTAATCCATTCAAGTGCGAGCACATTTAGTTTATTGCTTCATACGCAGTAATTAATCAAGCCATGTTTCTTCCATTTAGTTTGGAGTTGTAGATGCTCACTAAAGCGGCTGATCAGTGAAGATGTGAATAAATGGGTTTGTTTGATGTTTCTGCTGGTTCATGCAGAGGGGGTGAAAGAGGCACGAGCAGGAAAGGGCCACTTTGTGAATCAACCGTTTCCTCGAGTAATTGAAGCCAGAGCCGCTGCTGCGATCCAGCAACCTAAAGTTGTGATGGAATTTGTTTTGAAGATTCCGAATATGCATGTGGATCTATTCATAGAATTTAAAATCAACAATATAATATTTTCAAATGTGCTTTCTTAACACAGATACCTGGTGCAACCGTGCACGCTTACTGTCCATGTTATTCCAATAACCATGCCTTCCGGATCCAATCAACTCCTGATGGAAAAATTGCTTATGTTCTCATATTCTTATCTGGAAATCACATTACAGAAGTAAAATGATTGATAATGTTTCAAGTTGACTTTAGAATATTCAGTGTTTGTTTTGCAGTGTCTCCCCTACCATTATTTTAGCCCCCCCCCCCCCCCAACGGCACCCCCCGCACCCCTTGATGGTCAAGTTAATTTAATTTAATTTCCTCTATAGTGCCAGATCACAAAGGAAGTCATTTAAAGTTACCTTTCCTATAGAACCAAATCTATATCTTGTTCTTTTATTAAACAAACTATATAACCGTATGTTATTTATCTTATTTACACAACGGCATGTCATTTCTGTCTCTACTTTACATAGTCATGCTCTGTATCACACACAGTGGAGTTCAGCCCCGCTTCTCACACACACGCACACACACACACAGACGTGCGCTTTTGTTTACTACTTGTACTGAAGCGCGCAGGGCGCTTCCAGTGATATTAGCATCTGCCGTCTCACTAAATGAGGACATAATTACATGAACAACATCAAAGACTATAGAATACCTAAAACAAGTCACTTGTATAGTTTTGAATGGGGAAAAATGCAACGCTTAATATGGCCGCTCAATCGCAGGAAGCCCCGCCTTCTAAATGAAAGAGCCAATCGCTAATCGGTAAAGTCAGTCATCACTGCAGCTGCCGTGAAAAATATGTTTTTTATAACGCTATTTGAGCAAACGAAACAACATTTAAGACACCGTTGATTTCATTGGTGATTTCAAATATGAAATTGAATTGTAAGCTTAGTGAACAGTTTTGGAGAATTTGATGTTTTCCCATACAAAGTGGTGGGAGCTGCACTTGGATGCCCGAGAGGCTTTTCAAAGATGGCCGCCGACTGACATGACTTGTCTTAAAGAGACTTTGACAACATCTCCAGAACTGCTCTCAACTCAACTCAATTTTATTTATAGAGCTCTTTCAAACCATTAGAATTGACCAAAGTGCTGTCCATAGTTCATAAAAATACTAAAATACATACACATAAAATAGCAATATGACATAACAAGCACATCCTTCACAATAATCCAACTCAATTAAACACCAAAAACTGAGCTCTGAGAGTCACTTCATGAGCATTTGACCGTTTCATTTGAGTAAAACTATCCTCATCATATCATTTACAGTGTACGTTTATTATACACACAGAAACGTAAAGGTATTCACGACAACCCATCAAAATAAAAGTTTGGATTCAGAAATATATTACTATTGTTCAGTAGAACGTATGTAATAGACTACTACTACTAACACTATTAAACCCTTAATTTTTTAAGGAATAATCATACAATATGTCTTCAATGTTTTAATTGTAATATTAAATCCCCTTTATTTTCCCAAAAAAATAAGATTTGTTTAATTCTCATTCATTAAAAGATAAATTAAATGAATGTTTTATGTCGAAAAAAAAAAACCCCAAGCCTCCCATTTTGGTCAAATGATGATGAGGCAGAAATATGATGTTAGTAACATTCATGAAAAATCATATGTGGAAGATACAGTTTTACAACTTCTGTGAGACGTGAGGAAACAGTAATGTAACTAGTAGTGTAACTAATTACTCTCGCCAGAAAGTAATAAGTAACAAGTAGAGTAATGAGTAATATATGACATTCGTTGAGTAACTAGCCCAACACTGGTTCTTAGCTATTGAAATGTGCTTAATCTTTCCCTCAGATGGCAGGTGAGAGAAGCCCTGCATCGTGGCACCTGGATGAAAGCACCTTCCGGCTCTGCTGTCAGCTCTTTCTCCAGCACTCGGAGACCATCCAGGACGGCTGGAGCTGGGAGCAGATCAAGGTCAAGTCAATGTTTGAGTAACTCCTCAAAGTCTGGACCAACTTGTTCTCCTTAGAGGATCAGAATGAAAGGGAATCTCACAAAACATGTCAAGAGAGAAGTGTTTAACATTAAGGACGATGATAATCTCTCACAATATTCTCACTGCTTTTTAGGTTCTCACTGCTGTAATGTTTAAAATGACGGTATACCACTTTGTTTATTACCTTACATTACCAAATGTTTTTTTCCAAAGTTAACCGAGGAACATAAAACATAGGATAGGCTTTGTTTAAATGATTGGCTCACCTAAAAATACAAAAAGCTGAAAATTTACTCACCCTCAGTTCATCTAAGACGTTGATGAATGAATGATATTTGGAGAAATTTAGCATTTCATCACTTGTTCAACATTGGATGCTCTGTAGTGAATGGGTGCCGTCAGTATGAGAGTCCAAACAGCTGATCCATCAATTATCATCTTGTGAAGCTAAAAGCGGAGTGCTTAAAAGAAACAAATCCATCATTAAGGTGTTTTAACTTTAAACTGTCACTTCTGGCCAAAATGTGAGCCCATAATAATCCATAATAATAACACATCTTCAAGTGAAAAATTCCATCCTCTGTTGTCATAAATATCTACTGATACATTTCTTCAGAACTGAACTGATTTCAACAGTGCTTGAGCTGTGCATGTTTTTACTGGAGAAAGCAATATTATGGATACAAGGCTCATATTTTAGCCGGAAGCAATGGTTTGAAGTAAAAAAAAAAACGTGTTAGTGGTGGATTTGTTTCTTACAAACATGCAGAAGATGTTAACTGATGGACTGGAGTGGTGTGGATTATTGTGATGTTTTTATCAGCTGATTGGACTCTCTTACTGACGGCACCCATTCACTACAGAGTGAAGTGTTGGTGAGCAAGTGATTTCCTCAAAATTAAACAAACTTGTCTACATATCGGATGACCCGAAGGTGAAAACATTTTCTGCAAATTTGCATTTTTGTGCACTGTAAAAAAAATAGTTGTTTCAACTTAAAATAATTTGTTACCCCACTGACTTAATTTTTTTAGTTTAGTCAACTAAAATATTCCAGTTGTCACTTAAATTAACATTTAGTTACTTAAAATTTCAAGTTGATTAAACAAAAAAAAATTAAGTCAGCGTGTTAAATTATTTTAAGTTGAAACAAATTTTTTAGATTTTTTTTTTTTTTTACTGTATGTGATTTCTACTACTTCTGTAACCAAAATATGATTTATATAATTTTTAAAAATATTTTTCTTGGTAAAATATGACCGACATATTCTTGACAGGTTTTGTGCTTTGTTCTAGGGCACTGATGAAGGCTTCATGAAGAAGACTGTCCTCATCCCTGTAAAACCAAGCGTGTCGCACAAACCACACGAGTGTTCGACGCAGCATGAAAACATGGTGATAGATGACATCCAGGTCAGACAAGAATCACTATTACTATTACTCATACTTACGGTTAGGGATTTGAACAAAAACGAACACTTAAGTATTAACCTTTGATGATCAAGTCATCCCGCAGCACTTCATTTGACCCATTTAGGTCATAAGTGTATTGTGTCTGAACAAGGAGTGGTTCTTGGTAAAATGAGACAGTCCATTTATAAACCCTAACAAAATGAGCCACCAAAAATGAAGTGTTTCCCCACATACTGGATCAATTACCTGAAGGAAACATTTTAAATAAATCCTGCACTTTATAACCGTCCCGAGTTTAGTTTTGGAAAAACTTGCTAATGTTGGCATATGATTTTATGTGACTGTTAAGATGTTTATGTGCTTTCTGTCCGTCAGCGTGTTGCACACTCAATCGTTTAGCTTTGTCTGAACACTAAATGCATTCTCCATTTGGGGAAAAAAGTGTGTGTGACATATTTAAACTTTAAAACAATCTTTAAAGGTAGTATCAGCAAGATATTTAGTTTCATATACCGGTTTAAATGATCTTGTGCATTGTGGCTGATTTTTCTTTACCTCCACTCTCAGCCCATTTCATTAGTAAGCCCTTCCGGCTGATTGCAAATGACTCGACGACTTGTATATTTACATTCAGCTCACACACACACACACACACACACACTAGGGAGGACTCGACACCTTCTCCTTTCATGAAGGAGATTTTGCCATATTTCAGTGCTATTGGAGAAAACTATTTTTGTTTTTGAGTAACTGATTATAATGCAATCATCTGGTAATCTGGGGTTAAGGCTGGTCTTTTGCAAGAAACATATAAGGATATTAACTACATATCTCCATCTATTTACTGTATTTGCTCTAGTTCATATAAATAAATATATATATGTGTATATATATATATATATATATTATACACTCACTGGCCACTTTATTAGGTACACTTGCTAGGACCGGGTTGGACCCCTTTTGTCTTCAGAACTGCCTTAATTATTCGTGGCATAGATTCAACAAGGTGTTGGAAACATTCCTCAGAGATTCGGGTTCATATTGTCATGATAGCATCACACAGTTGCTGCAGATTTGTCGGCTGCACATCCATGATGTGAATCTCTCGTTCCACCACATCCCAAAGATGCTCTATTGGATTGAGATCTGGTGACTGTGGAGGTCATTTGAGTAAAGTGAACTCATTGTGATGTTCAAGAAACCAGTCTGAGATGATTTGATCTTTGTGACATGCTGCATTATCCTGCTGGAAGTACATCAGAAGATGGTACACTGTAGTCATAAAGGGATGGACATGGTCAGAAACAATACTCAGGTAGACTGTGGTGTTTAAACGATGCTCAATTGGTACAAAGTGTGCCAAGAAAATATCCCCCCCACACCATTACACCACCAGCACCAGCCTGAACCGTTGAGACAAGACAGGATGATCCATGCTTTCATGTTCTTTACACCAAATACTGAAAAATTATTGAAATGCAAAAAATTAATAGTGTAGTATATAATATAAATTTTTTACGTTAATTTATCAAGGTAGTATTTGTTGTATATTTAAGTAGAACAAAACAGCTTAAAATGTGCCAATCTCAAGCATAAAATCATAATGGAGAAAAATAAGCTTTGTGTTTCATATTTGAGTTTAAATGTGAGCATATTTTTGTGCAATGTATCAATTGCAGATTAATTACTTATATACCAAAAGGCCAGTATTGTCTGCAGTGATAACAACTCAACATCAGAAGCTCCTTTATTCACTCCCCAACATATTCAAAGTCTTACATGCAGTCGTGCCACGGCACACGTCAGCTGACATGCCCTGCGTAAAAGAACATTTAGAAAACTTGACCTTAGTAAAGACTGTTCTCCAGCAAGCAGTAGCTTGCAGGCTACAAGAAAGCCTCTTCTTTTCTCCATTGTTGAGGAAAGGAAGAAAAAAAATCCAGAAAGATCTGTGGAAGATTAGAGAAGCCAGGACTGCTTTTTTCTTTTTTGTGGCATCCTGTTTTGAGTGGAATTCTTTTAGGGAGGGAATAAATGCCTCACTCAACAAAAATCCATCAGGGTTAACCCTTTCAGTGCCGCACACCTGACTCCTGTGGAGCTGTGCTCAATGTTGCTCTTTGTCTATGAGCACCTGTACATGAAGAGGTCGTTACTTCAGTGAACAAGAATAGCCGTCCTTATAGTGTCTTTAGTTCTGTAGCCAGCAGAATGTGCTTCTCAACTGCTTCCATAGTTACTACCTTTTTTTTATTCTCTCACCACAGTTTAAAAATTCGTATTCAGTAATTTTGTTTTGTTTTAGAACGGCATCTTTTGTCACACTTGTTACATAAATGTCTTTACTGTTGCTTTTGATCAATTTAATGCATCCCTGCTGAATGAAAGAAGTGTGTGTGTGTGTGTGTGTGTGTGTGTGTGTGTGTGTGTGTGTGTGTTGTGTGTGAGAGAAGCGGGGCTGAACTCCACTGTGCGTGATACAGAGAGAGCGCGCGCGTGTGTGTGTGTGTGTGTGTGTGTATTTTCTCTTTATTTTTATTAATATTACCATAAATTGCATTAGGATGAAATTAATTTAGCTGCCTGATTTGCGGCCAAATTACTCTAAATTAAATCATTAATTTTGTTTTAATCGATAAATACACAATTAAATACATAAATGTATTAATTCATTCATTTAACACCCTCATTTACTAACAATGGTATCCATACTTGTTATTTATTTGCCAACAACCATAACCCTGAAAATGAAATGTGGAGGAAATAAATAAATAAATTGTTATACATATATATAATCACTATTAATTATTAAATATTAATATGATTTATGTATTCAATTATTTAATTTAGCATGTAACGATTTCAACAATTTAATTTTGAGTAATTTGGCCCTCCATACTTAACAGTTTTCATAGTGATTTAAAATGGTTTCAGCCAATAATTCAGCATAGAAAAGTTTATTTTCACAGCAAGTCACGACTACATGTTTAGATGCATTTTATTATTTGCAGTCAGCATTGTTTTTCTCTTTTAGAACAGGTTCTTTTTTTGGTCTCACTCAACCAATAGAGTGCTGCTATATAACCACATTTAAAGAAGCAATCTTTATTTGTTCCTCAAGAGATGCATGCAGAAGCAAAAGGTATTTTAATCCTTTAAGAGCAAAGAATGTAAACGGAATTACTAAGATAATTAAACCCATAATTAGGGGTTAATGAAAGAGCTCATCCTTCATCATCCTCTGAAATTACCCAGCCAAGCGCTGGTATTCAGGTGAGCGAAGGGAACGTCGTCTCTGCTATTGCGCGTCCAGTATTGATCTTCCTTTTGACAGTGAAGAACGGGGCGCGTATGAAGTGTATACCTGAGCTCATGGTTCTGTTAGATCTCTTTAGATGATGCTATTTAAAGCGTCTGCTGCAGCGTGCCACGCAGCCCTTTGCTTTGCTCATGTGTTTGTGGAGTTGAACAGGTGCCGTCATTTAGCGTTTGACACCTGATTGAACGTAAACACGGCAGCGTTTGAATGACAACAAACGGCGGCGGATGCCAGAAGAAGTTGTTGCTAGAAACAGTTCAAAGTTAATAAACGCCCCTTTTTGAACTTGACCTTTTGACATTTTTAAGTGGTGCACGATCAGCAGCTGAACTTTTGTCCTTCATTTGAATTCCAAATGCAGTCAAAGAGTCAGTTATGCAAAGATTGAATGAGAGCTGTGAATAATCGTTTTGCTAAACGAGTTCCTGCCACGGCGGAACCGAAATCTAATGCGTTTTCTGCTTGCATGTTTGCGCTCTTTTAACTCATCATCCCACACATTATCTTACAGCCTCTAGGTGAGATATTTTACCATTCAGTGCCGGTACTGTTTGGAAAAAGCATGACGTCATTGTTCATTTGACCTGCCTTCCCTCTTTCCAAACCCTTTCATACCTGACAGACGTCGGATGTGAAACAGTAGTAGTGCGTCTCTCAAGACTGCGCTTGTATGGGAGGGAGGAGATGTTATCGGGGGAGGCATGGATGCATGAACAATCCTCGAGCCTGCATTAAAGCTGCCAGGGATCCAGCCACCGCTGCTGCTGATCCAACTTGTCGCTCAGACGCTATCGCTAATTAAACCTGCGCGTATCAGTGTGGGCCGCAAAGGCCATAGTGATGTCATAGTGTCTCCTCCATGTGACAGGAATCACGTCATTTAGGAGTGCTGATTTAGGCCTCTTTAAAATCAAGAAGTAGTTTTATTATAAAGTAGTTCTATTACAATCAAGCTATTGTTTTGTAATGTAGATGTTTTTGATGTACAAACTACGGTAATAACAAAAGCTAATTACAATTGAAGGGGGCAATACTTTTTATTTTATTTACATTCTAGTAATTATTACTTTTTATTTTATATATTTTTAAAAGATATTGCACTCTTATATTGCTTCAGTGTAGTTTTTATAATTTTTTTTTATAATTTGTAGAGTTATTTATATTTGTGTGTGTGTGTGTGTGTGTGTGTGAGAGAGACCATAGAATAGTAGTAATATAATTATTATTGATAATATATTATTATTTTATAAATACATTTTTTTAAATGAAATATATTGCCCTCTTAAATTGCATAAATAATATATAATAATTATTATACTAACTATGTTATATTATAGTAAATCGGTAATAATGATAATGATATATTATTAATATAGTATTATTATATATGGCCAGCAGCCATATCACCCTGCAGCCCAAGACCGGTGTCCCATTGAAGCTAAGCAGGGTTGAGCGGGTCAGTATCTGGATGAGAGACTCCGGTGAAAACTAGGTTTCTGCTGGAAGAAGGTGTTAGTGAGACCAGCAGGGGGCGCTCACCCTGTGTTCTGTGTGGGTCCTAACACCCCAGTGTAGTGACGGGGACACTATACTGTCAAAGAGCACCGTCTTTCGGATGAGACGTTAAACCGAGGTCCTGACTCTCTGTGGTCATTAAAAATCCCAGGGCACTTCTCGTAAAGAGTAGGGGTGTAACCCCGGTGTCCTGGACAAATTCCCTCCACTGGCCCTTGTCAATCATGGCCTCCTAATAATCCCCATCCACTTGATTGGCTCTATGACTCTCTCTCCTCTCCACCTGTAACTGGTGTGTGGTGAGCGCATACACTTGATTGTCTCTATGACTCTCTCTCCTCTCCACCTGTAGCTGGTGTGTGGTGAGCGCATCCACTTGATTGGCTCTATGTCTCTCTCTCCTCTCCACCTGTAGCTGGTGTGTGGTGAGCGCATACACTTGATTGTCTCTATGACTCTCTCTTCTCTCCACCTGTAGCTGGTGTGTGGTGAGAGCATACACTTGATTGGCTCTATGACTCTCTCTCCTCTCCACCTGTAGCTGGTGTGTGGTGAGAGCATACACTTGATTGGCTCTATGACTCTCTCTCCTCTCCACCTGTAGCTGGTGTGTGGTGAGAGCATACACTTGATTGTCTCTATGACTCTCTCTTCTCTCCACCTGTAGCTGGTGTGTGGTGAGCGCATACACTTGATTGGCTCTATGACTCTCTCTCCTCTCCACCTGTAGCTGGTGTGTGGTGAGCGCATACACTTGATTGTCTCTATGACTCTCTCTCCTCTCCACCTGTAGCTGGTGTGTGGTGAACGCATACACTTGATTGGCTCTATGACTCTCTCTCCTCTCCACCTGTAGCTGGTGTGTGGTGAGAGCATACACTTAATTGGCTCTATGTCTCTCTCTCCTCTCCACCTGTAGCTGGTGTGTGGTGAGCGCATACACTTGATTGGCTCTATGACTCTCTCTCCTCTCCACCTGTAGCTGGTGTGTGGTGAGCACATACACTTGATTGACTCTATGACTCTCTCTTCTCCACCTGTAGCCGGTGTGTGGTGAGCGCACTGGCGCCATTGTCTTGTGGCAGCCGTCGCATCATCCAAGTGGAGACCCCCCCCCCCACATGATTGTAAAGTGCTTTGGGTGTACAACAATCCACAATAAAGCGCTATATAAATGCATCATTCATTCATTCATTATTGGTAACAATAAAATACATATTATTGGTAGTAATAATAATAATAATAATTATTGTTATTTAATAATAATACAAAAATATTATCATATTTATTTAACCTCATATAGCTTCAATGTAATTTACTGTTATTAATTCATAATAATAAGAATATAGCTTCAATGTAGACCTTGAACAATACCTAAAATATAATGATAATAATATTATTTTAATAATAATAATAATATAAACATTACAATAAGGTTGATTTGGTTGATTTATATCATATTTACAACCGTCTAATTTAACCGATTTACTAAAACAAAAATGACTTTCCAAATTGTTAGATAAAATAGCAACATAGTCTTTTGTTGCATTGCAAGTTAATAAAAGTAAATTGTTCGTGGCGAAGCTACACTGTGATGTAGTTACAGTAAGTTAGCTGTGTCTCTGTTAGTTCTAGTTACTCCTCAGTAATGGGTGTGAACTCTTTAGTATGACGGCATCTCTTCCTGTTTATCTGTGCTTGTGCAAGTTACAGCGCCCTAAACCTTTATTCCACTTTCTGACAGCCAATTAATCACCAGGGGTTGCAGACCGAGAAAGAGCGGGAAAATCCAGACGTAACCTTGGTAAACAGTCTGCACTACATTAGTGCATATGGACCCGCTCGAGGGTCCTGTGCATGATGCCATTACTCATGCTCCACAACACAAAGGGGGGGGGGGGGGGCATGTCAGCATGTCAACAACATCCTCTGAATGAAGGATGCAAGAGGAAAGAGAAAAGGTAAACACATGGTGTTGCCCACATGAACTGTTGAGGCGATCTCGTTTTCATCAGTCATGTAATGGGAAGGAGAATGAAGTCGCATGCCGCTCGATGAATCGCTTGCGTATGTCGTTGGGTTTGGTATCACGGCTCAGGGTTAATGGCAAGTCTTCACACGTATCATGGATCAGATATGTGATCTGGCTCCATACATGACGTCTTGCATGTGGAAAGCCACTTCCTTTGCTTGCAGAAGATTCATTAAAACGAATTAGCATTTATGTGGCAAGATCTGTTGTATATGAATAGAATGGAGGTGCATTCAATCATGCACCCTTAACTTGTTTGACTTTTTCTTTCGGAGCACAAAAGGAGAAGTTGAGGAGAATGTGCTGACTTGTTTTGTGTGTACTAGTTAACAGATGGATTCTGTTGAGCTCCAAAAACAGAAACAACATTGAAAGCTCTATACGTTTACTCCACAAGTGTTACTGTAAATAAAGATTATTGAAGTATGCTTTAGTGCAACATCCATCTTTCTTCTTCAAAATTCCATGTTTAATTCTATGTGTTAATTGCCATTTCTTTGCATTAATTGTGAAAGTTTCTGAGTGAAAATTGTTTCTGCACCAAATTATTCAGTGCATATGACTTTTGCGGTATACAGTATCACTTGAATCCAATATAGCAATATAAGTCATATGGACCACTTTTATAGTGTTTATTTATTTTTATTATTTTCTCAATTTTAGAGCTTGAATGCCCTTTCAAACGTTTGGGGTCAGTAAATGTAAGTATTTTTGAAAACAAAGTCTCTTCTGCTCACCAAGGCTACATTTATTTGAGCAAAAATACAGTAAAAACAGTACTATTATGAAATATTATTAGAATTTCACAAACTGATTTGTATTTGAATATATTTAGTGCTCTATTACTCCAGTCTTTAGTGTCACATGATCTTCAGAAATCATAATAATATACTGATTTCTTCTTATTATCAATGTTGAAACCTTTTTTCACTGATGACTTGAAAGTTTAAAATAACAGAATTTATTTGAAATATAAATCTTCTGTAACATTATAAATGTCTTTACTGTCAATAAAATGCATTTTGCTGAATTAAAATGTTTATTTCTTTAAAAGAAAATCATACTGACCCCAGACTTTGTGTACAGCGAGAAGTGTTAACGTTCTAATGTGTTTATTTTGTATTCTATGGATTGTAATAATTCATAAGAGTTTAGAACAAGACTATAGTGACTAAATGATGGTAGAATATTCATTTTGGAGTGAACTAATAATTTAATTTATTATGTTGACTCAAAATGTGACTTGATGATAATTTATAGCAATTGTCTCTCTTTCTTTTTACTTGAGAAAAAAAGTAGTGAATACACTCAATTCGTCAAGGATAACACACAGTTTAAAATCAAACTTGTTTCCGTTGTGGTCCTTGATGTAAAGCACAAACTCACAAGTACACTGGCACTGCATTATAAATACAAAAGTTACAATAAAAATCCATATTTACAAAAATGAACAATCACAAATAACCACATATGTAATAGAAATTCATCAACAAAACAACCTACCTAAGAGTCAAATTTTAGCTTTTAAACTAAAACTAACCATATTGGAAATACCTTTAATATCCAGAGGTAACTTATTCCACAAAAGTGCCCCAGAATATCGACATAATGTAATATCCATAAGACTTTGCCTAGTTTTATAACAATGTTGCTCATTTACCCTAGTAAAAAGTGCATTCAAATATACAGGAGCTCTATTATTGATAATCATATGTACCATTTTGTATTTAATATGTTCTAATCTACTTTCTGTTGGTAACCAATCAAGACACTTACAATGGGAAACCTCCACATGTGTAAAACGACTAAACCCTGAAACTAACCTTATCAATTCATTTAGATTTTTGTCATTTATCCAAACAACCACGAGACAAATCAGACATCCTCGAAATGACATGACACTAAACATGATGCAAGTCATTTTATAATCTATTTATCAAGAAAACTAACATGTCTGGCGAAGAAATTTAGTTCTAGCATTAACCTTACCCAGGACTTTCATAGCCATACTTACAGCACCTAAATCATTGTCAAGGACTCATCCAAGATAATTAACGGACGATCTATTTGATATTAACCCTTGTGCATCAATACAAGGTTCAAGGTTCTTTTATTCCTCACATACTCAATTATACAGGATATAATCGGTAGTGAAATGTAAATCAGGACAGGTCCGCTCAATGGACAGTGCAAAAAAAAATTAAATGCAACATAACACAAGAGAATATATATAAATATAGGTAAGAATAAAATAAAAATAAGAAAAAAATAAGGGGTAAAATGTGCAATACAGTATACTGTGGACTTAATAAATAATAATATAAACAGGGATGTGCAAGAAGAATGTGCACACATGGTTGTACCGGGTATGTACACATTAAATTGAGTCATGTAAATGTTATGAGACCGAGTTTGAGTTTATGAGACTGGGTTTGAGTTTAGGAGCCTGATGGCCTGAGGAAAGAAGCTCCTCCTCAGTCTCTCAGTTTTTGCCATCATGCTCCTGTAGCGCCTGCCAGATGGCAGTAAACAGAAAAGATGGTTACCGGGGTGAGTTGAGTCTTTGATGATTTTAGCAGCTCTGCTTTTGCAGCGTTTGAGGTAGATGTGCTGCAGAGGGGGGAGAGCCGACCCTGAGATGCGCTCAGCTAAGCGCACGACTCTCTGCAGAGCTTTGCAGTCCTGGTTTGTGGCATTATTATACCACACTGAGATGCACTGAGTCAGAACACTTTCTATGGCCCCTGAATAGAAAGTTTTCAGGATAGCTGGTGAGACCCTGAATTTCCTCAGCTGTCGCAGATGGTACAGTCTTTGCCTGGCTTTCTTCACCTGAGTCTGAATGTGTGCAGTCCATGTCAGGTCCTCGGAGATGTTCACACCGAGGTACTTGAAGCTGCTCGCCCTCTCCACAGGGGTCCCACTGATCATAAGAGGAGTGTAGGGCTGCTGCTGTCTCTTCCTGAAGTCAATACAAAAGAAAATTACATGGGTCCATAGTGGACAAAATGAATGCATCAAAAAACGGGTGAAGCTTGGGAGCACAGAATTATGGTCTCATTTTAAAGAAGACCCATGGAAGAATATTGTTGTAAAAAGTGAAACCCAAAAAAAGTTAGACCGGGTTAAGTTTAGGACAATGATTTATGAACAATATTTTATATAAAATATATAATTAATGAAACATGTTGAACTCTAAACCTGCTAGAAAATCAAAGCCATAAATCTAAACAAGTTGTGTTCCAAATTTGAGGTTGATATCTCAAAAAATGAGTTTTCAGTAAAATGTTGTTTGTGCGCTGTACCAAATGTTGCCCGTTGATGCCAGCAAAACTCCGCTGGAGCACACAGTGCTTGGATTTGTGATTTGGCAGTACAGTTTACCTCTCAAATATTACAAGAACACACACATACAAACCACACTCTGACATCCATACCAACTAGGGGTGTGCGATATATATCGTCTGCGATAATATCGCAATTGTTGTTTTAAACGTGCAATTTGACAATATCGAGTATTTTGAAAAAACCCAACTAACACCTACACAGTGCACGTGTATTAGCCTGCGTGGTGATGAAGTAAAATTCAAGATATGGGGCAGAAAATGTATATATTTACGTTTCATATGATTCAAATCACAGGAAGGGTGCCATTTCTTAAAAAATAAGCATGATTACAAATGTGATATTTTTTGTACCTAGTCCAAAATAGATTTATTAAAGTAAATGATGGTGGAATATTCAAATAAAAATACACACCTGAGCCAACATTTATGCAGTTAGCATTAACACAGGCAAAATTATACATATATATATATATATATATATATAAAAAAACTAAAATGGATACAAATGTCCTAAAGTTTAAACAATCCCCCCACCTTAACATACATCTTAAAAAACTAAAATGTGTATTTATTTTTACATCATTTTTTATGGCAAATATGTCTGTATTTTTGTCATTGAATGGAACGATCGAGTCTCTCACTTTCTACCCGTTTCTCTCTGTCTTGTTTTCTAGGCAAACGTCGAGGATGAATCATCTGGAGTTCAGGCAGTATGTGAAAGTCACGCTGTGCTGCGCTATGAATACCACGTTCTGTATTCTTGCAGCTATCAGATCCCCGTCCTCTATTTCAGAGCCTCCACGTTAGGTACACGGCATTCTCCCTCACTGCATTTCTATCATTAAACCGCACGGCCTTGTTTAGATGCTGTCTGCTTCCCTTATCAGTGTGTGTATTTCAGAAACCCTCGGCGTTCTGCTTTCTCAAAGTCTGGTTTATGTGACTCAACATTTACACTGAGATCCCATCTCGACAGGAGTGTTTGAGAAAGCAGGCACACATCTTTGCTCAACAAAGTTTGACTTTGTGCTGTAAATACATTAATAGCCGCCATGTAAACATTTTCCGAGCTGTTATTGAGCAAGTTAACAAATAGGCAGATGATCCATTTAAAAGTGATCGCTCAAACGGGTCTGTAATCAGAAAACCTCATTGTTCATCACAGATGGGCGACCCCTGTCTCTCGAGGAGGTGTGGAGCAACGTTCATCCGAACTATAGACCGAGACTACAGCAGGGACCCTGGGACACTCTGACCCAACAGGTAGCCTGTGTGACATCATGTATTTATTGAAGCGTCTTCATGTTGTTTCTGAGGTGTCCCTCGAGTCAAAGCTGCAGATGAAATGCACACAAACTACCAAAAATGGTTCATAGACTGTCGAAGGCGCATCGCACTTTTGCAGGAGGCGGTTGCTTTCTCAAAATCAATGCGATTGGTCGGCTTTGCAGTTCCTAAGATTCAAGATGCACAGGTTTTAATTGGTTCGTCAGGATACAAAATGCTTTACAAGGTGCCAGAATTTTTAATAAGTCATATTTATATTTTTAAAGAAAATAATATATAATCAGTTCTGGGTAGTAACCATCTGGATTACTCCCAAAAATTAAGTAGGTTACACTTTATTTTAAGGTGTCACAATACAGAGTAATTACCTAGTTAAATACTTAGTAGTAGCCGTTGTACTTGCATGAAGCAAAATGTACTTAGATGTAATTAAGTTATGAACAGACTGTATTTACAGTTTGTAATTATGTAGATGTAATAAACAATACTGTTACACATATGATACACACCGAGTCTGTTACACAGATACAAGTACACTTAAGTCTTGATACACTTTATTTTAACCAGCTTATGTTTGTGTAATATTGTGTAATTGTAATGTAATTAGAAAGGTATTACATGTATTTTATCTGTGTACTGATGGGTTAAATCAAACTATTGACTATCTATTATTATTTTAAATAGCGTATATCTGGTACTTATATTTATAATTATGTTGTATAAAGTCTGCAACACATAATTAACAATCTTTTGGTTGCATAAGTATCTGTGTAACAGACTCTGTATCATATGTGTAACAGTGGCTGTCTATTACATCTACATAATTACAAACTGTAAATACAGTTTGTTCATAACTTAATTACATGTAAGTACATTTTGTTTTATGTAAGTGCAACAGCTTAACTAGATAATTACTCTGTACTATGGACACTTTAATATAAAGTGTTACCGTTAAGTATTTGTAATTAGAGTATATTACATTTTAAAATGCTCAGAATCAGATTACATTTGTTGATAACACTTTAAAATAAGGTTCATTATGTAAGAACATTAGTAAACATGAACTAAGAATGAACAAGGCTTCTACGGCATTTATTAATCTTAGATGTTTAATTTCAGCATTTACTAATGCATTATTAAAATCACAAGTTGTGTTTGTTAACATTAGTTAATGCACTGCGTACTAACATGAACAACTGTATTCTCATTAGCTAACATTAATAAATAGTGTAATAAATGCATTGTTCATTGTTTGTTCATACATTAACTAATGTTAACAAAGTGTTACTCAATCGCTTATGGAGACTTTTGTGCTGTTTGATAATAAAATGCCATTTTATATTGTTCTAGATTATTATTGTCAAATCAATGATTTCAGATTGACCATAACGGTCTTACACTGTCATAAAAAGCGGTAAAATCAACATCAGCGGTAGCCTTTCTTAACGTGTTCCCTTATGCCCTAAACATACCTATAATTTTACTTGTTTATGTGAAAATTGTGTGCATCAAAACCTGCAGCCTAAAGGCCCGTACACACCGGGACGAATTTCGTGCACGTTATTTGCCGACGTTTAACGCCTTGTGACTAAACAAAGGGCGCCAATGTGAGTGTGCACACCGACGCGAAAAACGCCACGCGTAAAAGCATCATTTTTAAAAAAACGCCTCGGGTTCATTTTTTTGGTTTGACGCACCGCGTCAAAAACTATCCGACCAATGAGATTGGCGCTTTTGCTCACGTGTCTGGAGCTGCTGAAGTTACAGTAAAACACAACTTGGGGGCGCTCAAACACAAAACAGTCTTGCCGAGCACACATACGTAACGACGGAGAAGATATACGCCAAGTAGCGTCTACACTGCCGGCGTCGACGTCTTTCCTCATTCAACAAAACAATAATTTCTTCATCGCTGGAGCTTCTGGTGCTTGAAATATCCATGTTTTCTTTGTATGATTTTGACAAGCGCGTAAATACTTGCTCTCTTCTTCTGAGTGACAAGCGAGTGTCAGAAGCGTAAAGTTGCGCAGCGCCACCTTGTGTACCGGGGTATTTCTGTTTTACATTAAGCGCCATCTAATGTCAGGGAATGAATTTGCATGTTCACTCGGCTCATCGTCAGCAAAAATCGCTTGGGTGTGAACACAAAAAACGCGTTGAAAAACGCTGGCGAATAACGCGCGCCGATATTCGTCCCGGTGTGTACGGACCTTAACTGTGATTGGTCAGTTGAGATGCTAATCAGATGGATGTTCCTGTTATAGTTCTTGGCGAGAACACGCTGTGATGTAGATCAAGCTTTACGCCGACTGCTGGCGTTCCCTCTTCATAGATCTCCCGTAGCGTTTGGGAAACCGGCTCTGGCTGTTTGCCGCTGCTCTTTTCAGCTCTGCTGCAAGGGATGCGGAGCAGTAAAAGTGACTACAGAGAGATATTGAATGGATGGAGAGAGTGGAAAATAGATGCAGAAAAAGGCTGATTAGAGGCAGTGTAGGATATTAGAGAAGAGGGACGGCAGTAATAGCTGGGGAAGGGTTGAGGGTCTCGAGGTTCACACTGCCGCATCTGACGCAGGTAAACATGTGACTCACATCAAGACCTTACGAGCAGTGACGCCAGTGGACTCTCTCTCTCTTTATCTGTCTCTCGCTTTCCTCTCTGATATCTCTCAGTCTCCTCTTTATCTGCCCAATTTTTTCAAATCCAAATCGCATTCTTTGCATTACCGATTAGGACAACACAGAACACTTTTCTCTTGAGGACTCAATAAGGCCCCAAACTGACTGTGAACTGACAAACTCAGACTGTAAACATGTAGTCTGAGTGTGCACTCGTGAAAATAAAATAAGGAAATCCGTTTCTGCCACAGAATGTAAAATAAAAATTCAGATTTTTCTTTTGGTTGCCAGAATTAAACCCTAAATTGTGAGATATATAAAATCACCTTGTAATCATTTTTGGCCAAAAAAGATTGAAATTCACAATTGTGAGAAAAAAAAGTTAGAATTGTGAGATAAAATTGTGTTTTGTATTCTTAGGGCCCTATGATTTCTGCGATGTGGAAAACACGGACAGAATCGCGGAATCCGGTCAAAATTTTTTATTTACTGTATAACATGGAATGTCACCGAATTTGCCAGCTTTTGGATGAATAAATATAAAGTATGTCAGTACACTTGAATCAAAATGTGGTGTGGACTAGTGTCTGTGAATATCAAGAAGCAAAAATACTATTTAAATATGAAATCTGTATGTTATGCGTGTCTCTCTGTGAATGAATGGCACAGATTTGTTTTTGTTTTTTAAATAAAATGTAAACAAAATTAAAAACAGATTCCAGAACAATTAACACGGGGGGGGGGGGAAGCATTTTGGGGGAAAAGGGCAATTGGGAAAAATTAAAATAGATTTCATAGGGCCTGAATTCTATTATATATATATATATACTGTGGCGGAAAACAAAATAATAATTGCGAGATGTAAAACTTGAGAAGTGGCTGATAAAAGTTCAGAATTGCGAGATGTACAAAGTCTGAATTCTCAAAATTCTGAGAAAAAAAAAAAGTTGAGACAAAAGAATGTATAATAAACTCAGAATTGCGAAAGTTAAGTTGCAAATCTAATTGTGGATTCATAATTCTGAGATATGAACTCGCAATTGCAAGAAAAAAACAAACGAAATGTTTTCTACACAAATCAAATTTGGCATCTTTAAAAAAAAAAAATGCTATTATGTGCTATCTGTGACATTACAGTCAAAAGTAATTTACAAATTCATAGTTTAAATAAATATATACATTTTAAAAACTAGACCATATGTATAATTTATTTTAAATAATATGACCATTAATTATAAAAGTCAGAATTTTACATTTATATCTCACAGTTATATGTTTTGTATTTATATGAAGTCAACCTTGTGTAAAAAATATGCAAAAAAAATATTGTGAGATAAACATAGTAGTTCTTTAGTTTAATAAAATGTTCTTGACAGAAGTGTATATATATATATATAACAGAAGTGCCTGTTTTAACAGAACCAGACTCTGAATGCAGTGTTTAGTGTCCAGGTTCACAACAGTTTTGTGTGCATATAGTGATTCGGTCTGTAGATGAAGTCATGATAATGGACTAACAGAGCAGGAATCATGCCGCAGTATATGCACTGCTATTCACAAATCAAACAGAGAAGCCCATCTCTACAGCGCTGATGCTAACAGTGAGGTGTCGTCGAGGGAATTCGAAGAGTCCGCACGTCTTCTGTGCTTGAACGGTAACAGAGCAATCATCCAGACAGTTGATGTTGTGAATTTTAATGCAGATGGTGACAGTGCATTGAGGTTGTTTTTATGTGCAGAGTAGAGGAGATGTTGTTTTTTGGATAACTGGATTAAAGCGGTGCTTACTGACAGAAATGTTTTTGTTGAAAGTGGTGCCTTACAGTCGTCCTCCAACCGATTCTAACACTCCGCTATGAGCACAATACTCAGTACACTCAATACATATTTCAGTTAAATAAATGTATCACTTATGAACCCAAAAAGAGGAAGCATTCGGTGCCATCAAGATGCCCACAAATAACTCTAGTTTCTCTCCTGGAGTGACCTGTGTTGTGTTCCTCATCTGTGTTTGTGTGGTCCGAATGTATGCATAAAGGAACTTCAGCTCACCGCACAAAGACACTGACTGTATTTATTTCAGCAATAGAGGCGGAGCGCATTCAAGCCACGCCCACACCCCAATCCAACGCTCTCCATTGACTTTGTATTGCGGGAAGCTGCCTCCTTGTCATTTCTGACTTACAACAAAAAACAGAACAATGCCTAAATGCTGATGTATGTGTGTGACAAGTTGAACAGTAAACAAGCACAAAAAAACAACAGAACTACATTTTTATAAGCTGTTGACCCCCCCAAAAAAGGGCGTTTAAGGACACAAATAGTTGTAGATGTCGGGGTATTACAACATTGGGTCATTCAGTTGGATCATTTCTCAAACAAAAGGAAGGCAAGGAAAAGAGCTCTGACATAGACCAATAAAATGTAGTTTCACCTCAGGTTCACATAGGGTGGTGAAATAATCCATAGACATGGTTCAAATAAATGAATGTTTCCTGTCGCCGATTACGTTTCCCTCCAGTGTTCTCAGAGTAATATTACACGTTGTGCTCTACTTTGTCTTCTTTATATGCTCGTTATTAGGGGATGCCCGCTTATAAAAACGTAGTTCTGGGTTTTTAGCTGGTTTGCTGTACACCTGGTCACATAGTGACTTTTAGACATTGTTCTGTTTTTATTATAAATCAAGGCTGGATTGTTTTCAGATTATGAAGCGTGTCACTCTGTCTCTATGGATTGTGTTCATTTAAATGTATTTATTATCACATACACTCAGTGACTTTTTTTGGATTGTACATCACAGTATATAATTTACATTAAATAATACCTTTGTTTTTTTGTTTTTTTAAAGAAGACAAGGGACAAAATGAAGTCAAACCTTCTTTTCATAAATGCTGCTTACTGAATTTGAGCTTAAAAGGGAAATTTCACCCAAAAATGAAAATATGTCCTTAGCTGTATTTGACTTTCTTCTTTCAGACGAATACAATTGGAGTCCTATTAAAAGATGTCCTGGCTTTTCCAAGCGTTATAATGGCGGTGAATGGGCGTTGAGATTTTGAAGCCCAAACAGTGCATGCATCCGTCATAAAAGTGCTCCACACGGCTCCAGGAGGGGAATAAACGCCTTCTGAAGCGAAGCGAAGCATTTGTGCAAGAAAAATATCCATATTTAGAAAAAACGTTAAAATCAGGAAGATGTTAAATTATTTAAATAAATGTATTATTAACTTTATTATAAAATAATAATTTTAAATCCTTAATTAAAAACACAAATTAATGAATGTAATATTAATTATAAAACAGCACATAGGTGGTGTTTAAACTGAAAACATGTAATTTTTTTTCTTTCTTGATGTATATTTCAGGTTATATCAGGTTATGGAACTGAAATTGATCGTAGATATTTCTCTTGTTGATTCGAGAGGAAAGCTTAGAAGTTGTTATATTATGTTCAGCCACCGTTCTCTGCCTTTGCTACAAACCTCTTCCTAAGTATGACTTCTTCAAATGCTCCACAATAATCTGTCTGTGCTGTGTGGTCCAGGTCTCTCTGGTGTGGCATTATGGGATGGGACATGTCTCTGCTGTGCATGAGTGCCCTCCGGTATGCCAGACTCACTCGAGAATGAAGCCCATGTGTTGCATGGCAGATTTGTTTTAGTCTGCCTCGTAATTTTCTTTTTCATTTATCCAAAGCTTTGAGTGTAATTGAATTTGGGTAGTGAAAAGTATCGTGTGACTAGTTAACATTGAGTTAAGATGGAAAAACATGTTGTGGCATTGGTTTAATGGCTGTGTTACCGCGTGTGATAGTGAGAACCTGTTCCTAATAAAAAATGAGGTCAGAATAGCCATTAACAAAGAGCTGAACGATCTGTGTGTGTGTGTGTGTGTGTGTCTGTTTGTCTGTGTGTCTGTGTGTCTGTGAGAGTGTCTGTGTGTCTGTGTGTGTGTGTGTGTCTGTGTCTGTGTCTGTGTGTGTGTGTGTGTGTGTGTGTGTGTGTGTGTGTGTGTGTGTGTGTGTGTGTGTGTGTGTCTCTCTCTGTCTGTGTCTGTGTCTGTGTCTGTGTGTGTGTGTGTGTGTGTGTGTGTGTGTGTGTGTGTCTCTCTCTGTGTGTGTGTGTGTGTGTGTGTGTGCGCATGTTTATGTGGTTTATGAGGACACAAATTTGTATAATGACATGGGTATGACATAGGTATTACAAGGAGAAGGTGATTTATGAGGACATTTTCAGTGTCCCCATAATTCAAAACGCTTATAAATCATACAGAGTGAGTTTTTTGAGGGAAAATAGAAATGCACCGTCTCCTGTGAGGGCTAAGTTTAGGTGTAGGGTAGGTGTAGGGCAATAGCACATACAGTTTGTACAGTATAAAAACCATTACGCCTATGGAGAGTCCCCGTAAACCATAAAAACCAACATGTGTGTGTGTGTGTGTGTGTGTGTGTGTGTGTGTGTGTGTGTGTGTGTGTGTGTGTGTGTAGGAACATCCTTTACTGGGCCAACCGTTTTTCATGCTTCATCCATGTCGCACTGAGGAGTTTATGAAACCTGCTCTGGATTTGGCACAAGCTGAAAACAAGTGAGTTTCTCCCTGCTGCAGCTCTAGTCCTCATGCATTATGTGAAATGAATATTCTGGGTTCAGTTCATATTTACATTCATCACATCATTACAGTGCATTGCATTCAAGGAACATAAATTCACACAATGGGAATCAAACCCATAACCCTGGTGTTGCTTACGTTATGCTCTGCTGTTTGAGCTCGGTCAACACATTTAATGCATGTTGTTGATTACCATTTAAAAAAAAATATATATATATATATATATCGACTCATTCCTCAATAATGCACTTCCATTGGAATCCTAGTAGGCAATCAGTGAATAAATGTTTAAGTACCAACAATACACAACTGCAATGAAAATGTAAACATATGATTTAAACATTACTATCTTGACCAACAAAAAACATGGTGGGTTTCGGTGAGTAGAACTTGACATCAATTATACAGTGCCTTGTGAAAGTAAGTCTTATGTTAAACTGCTTTAAATTACTTTTTTCCCACATCAATCTATAGTCCATAACCCATAATTGTAAAGCAAAAAAACTTTTTTTAACATCTTTGCAAATTTATTAAAAATAAAAAACTTAAATGATTCCATGGCATAAGTATTCATACCCTTATCTGGGACAGTTGGTATTTAGCTCAGGAGCATTCATATTGCTTGTAGGTGTTACTAGATTTTGGGTGAAGTTAACCTGTGGCAAATTCAATTTAATTGGAAAGGCACACACATCTTGATAAAAGAAAATGCATATCAGAGTAAAAACCAAGCCTTGGGGTCAAAAGAACAGTCTGTAGAGCTCAGAAACGGATTTACGTCAAGCCACACATCTGAGGAAGTGTTCAGAAATAAATCTGCTTCATTGAAGATTCACCGAAACATGTAGCCTTCATTATCCATAATGGAAGACGTTTGAATCAACCAGGACTCTTTAGAGCCGGCCTCCTGGCCAAACTGAGCAGCTGATGGAGAAGAGCTGTGTGACCAAGAAGCTGATGGTCTCTAGTTGAGCTCCATGATCATATGTGGAGAAAGGAGAAATCTACAGAAGGACAAACATCACTGCAACACTTCACCGATCTGGGCTTTGTGTCGGTGTGGCCAAACTCAATCCTCTCCAGGGTGCGGTTATCCCTATTGCTTGTACACTTTTTTCAACCACATCTTTTCCTTCCCTTCGCCTCTCTATTAATGTGCTTGGACACAGAGCTCTGTGAACAGCCAGCCTCTTTTGCAATGACCTTTTGTGTCTTGCCCTCCTTGTGCAAGGTGTCAATGGTCGTCTTTTGGACAACTGTCAAGTCAGCAGTCTTCCCCATGATTGTGTAGCCTACAGAACTAGACTGAGAGACCATTTAAAGGCCTTTGCAGGTGTTTTGAGTTAATTAGCTGATTAGAGTGTGGCACCAGGTGTCTTCAATATTGAACCTTTTCACAATATTCTCATTTTCTGAGATACTGAATTTGGGGTTTTCATTAGTTGTCACTTATAATCATCAAAATTAAAAGAAATAAACACTTGAAATATATCAGTCTGTGTGGAATGAATGTATACATTATACAAGTTTCACTTTTTGAAAGGAATTAGTTAAATAAATCAACTTTTTGATGATATTCTAATTATATGACCAGCACCTGTATATGTTTTTTATATATATATTGTGTTGTATCTTGTATTGTTTTATGTATGCGCTAGTCTATTGGGTCCCCCTTGAAAATGAGATGAAGCATCTCAATGGGCTTTCCCTTAATACATTCAAATTCAGTTAATGGTTAATGGTATGAATACTTATGCAATGTACTTATTCCAGTTTTTGTATTTTTAATAAATTTACGAAGTTGTGAAAATTCTGTTTTTGCTTTGTCAGTATAGTGTATGGAGTGTAGACTGATGTGAAAAAAAGTAATTTAAAGAGGTTTAACAAAAGGCAGCAACATAACACAATGTGGGAAAAATTAAGGGGTGTGAATATTTTCGCAAGGCACCGTATATGAATATATGAAATAGGTTTCATTTTTATGGATTGTATTATAATTAAATGTAATATAAATTAATAATAGGAAGCACAGGGGGTGTTTGCACTGTTAAAAAAATTATATTGAGACTATATTTATATTGAGATTTATATTGAGATCTGATTTTGAGATTTATTTTGGTCTAATGTTTGTGATTTTATTGTACTTTTTACCCATAAGCCTCAGGAAACCAAGCTTATATCCAAGGATTTTATTCACCAATAAACATCCACAAAAATATTTTTACAGCTCCTTTAAATATTTTAACTATATTTTACATAGATATTTTAAAATAATCCCACCACTGTACTTACCCGATAGATTCCATTTAAAATGAGTTATGATTCAATATTATTTTCTGTGGTAATCAACAGCATACTTTTAAAACTTTTATCTAGAAATATTCATTTTAACATTTTAAAATGGTATTATATCATGTCATAGAGTTATGTCTGTCTCATTTAGCTCTGAGTGTTAATGATCAGATCTGGCATATCCATCTATTTAGCCAGTGAGATATGGCTAGATAGATATAATAATTTGTTGATTGGCAGTATGGGTAGATGCTGGGTTTGTCATGGTTTGTCGTCTGTTCTCAGGAGGCTGAACTATATGGTGACTTGGCTCAGTGTTGTTGGACCCGTGGTCGGACTGGACGTCCCTTTGAGCTGCAGCACCGAGGTGTCCGCTCCGGACTGAAGCGTCTCTGCTGTGATCTGTCTCAGAGGACGTGCCGAGGGTCTCCGAGGGGCCGAAGACGCTTCACAAGTCTTCTTACCAATGCTTGAGCAGTCAAGACACAGTTATTAAGTTCACTAGTTAGCTCAAGAATGCTCTTAATGTGTAAATAAATTGCACTAGAATAATTAATACACTGCCATTCAAATGTTTGGGGTCAGTAAGAGTTGTATTTATTCATCAAGGATGCATTAAAATTAACAGTAAAGACATGTTACAAAAGTTTATTTTAAATAAATAGATTTAAAATAATGTTTCTTGAGCAGTACATCAGGATATTATTATGATTTCTGAAGGATCATGTGACACTGAAGACTGGAGATGATGCTGAAAATACAGCTGCGCATCACAGAAATAAATTACATTTTAAAATACATTCAAATAGAAATCCGAAATTTTTAATTATAATATTACACAATATTACTGTTTTTACAGTTTTTTATCAAACAAATAATACAGTTTTTCTGCTTGGTGAGCAGAAAAAAAATATTTCAAAAACATTTAAAAAATCTTACAAGTAGTGTAACAAAATAGTGTATACTGTAATTACATTTTTGTATCACCAACCATACATTCTTATGGTCTCTGACAGATATCACTTAAATGCGCCTGAGAACCCAGTTGCAGTTATTCAGAGGATGCTGCATTGCTGCCATCGGTGATAGTGGGAAAATAATTTATATACAGAGATTTGTTCATAAAATGTACAGTATGTGATGATATCATCAAATTAAAAAAACAAACAATAGTTTTCTGTGCTGCTATTTCTTTTTTGTACTTTCTTGCACTGTAAAAATCATCAGAGCAGCTGTGTGTGCAGGCATACGGAGGACTGCTATTCAAACATTAGTCTGGAAGTCTTTGTCTTCTGCTGCGTAGGTGTGTGTGTGTGTGTGTGTGTGTGTGTGTGTGTGTGTGTGTGTGTGTGTGTGTGTGTGTGTGTGTGTGTGTGTGTGTGTGTGTGTGTGTGTGTGTGTGTGTGTGTGTGACTCAATATGTTTTCCTCACTGGTCGGGTATTGTGAAGCATGTGGCTGTGTTGGGCCTATTTTTGACATTTCAGAGGCCTGAAATTGAAGTCCAACATGATTTGTAGAACCTTGCATCTAATAAGCAAAGTAAATAGTCTATTATATTTTTTGTTGTGTCTCCCTGACATATCTCTTCATTACTCATCCAAGTAGCGTGCCGTGCCAGGACACGGTTTAAAAGTTGAATGGAATGAAATCCCTCTGAAATCCTGACCGTCTGAAACGGAGGAGCTGAGTTTAGAGTCCAGAGTTTGAGAGAAGACGGTGAAAGTCCTCAGTCAGCATGTCTAAATGGGGCGCGCGTCTCTCAGGGGACTGTATCAGTGTTGGTAAGGAGGTCAGCCTCCTACCCGAAGCATCTCGCTCTAATGGACAGACAGGAATGATGGAGAGCAGAGAGAGAAACACATGCATGGAACACAGTAGGACATCATGTTACCTGCTTCATAAACAGGGCCAGTCTAAAATGTTTAGATCAATAAATGAAAGACTGTCTAACTCAATTACAGTGTGTAAATCTCTTCAAATCTGTACTTGAGAATGGTACAGTAGTGTTTGGTTTCATTTGTCTTGAACTCATTTTGATGCTTTTATCCCATATAACAAAATCATGTTCTAAGAACATTTTGGTAACGTTACTATTAAGTTACAAAAAAAAATATCTGGATGTTGTAATTTTTTGAATATATTTTTCTGATAAAGTGAATGTTACAGATGAGAACACTTTTTAATGTTCTCTGAACGTTTTGAAACAGCAAGTGTAATGTTTAAAATGTTTAACGTTCATATAAATAACATTTGTGTGCTGGAATTTTGAGAATGTTATTAAAGGCCAGACAGCTTTGAACAAACGTACCGTTACCGTTCTGTAGCGTTGAGAGAATGTTAGAGAAAACATCAAGGAAACGTTACTTTTGAATATTCTCTGAACGTTCTGAAACATGTAGTAACATTTAATAAATGACAAATATCTGTTGTTCACAGCGTTAAGAGAACATTACCACAATGTTAGTCAAAGTCCTGATACTCTGTTCCTTGTTAGCTTTGATCGTGCATTTTGTCCCTTTCTGCAACTTGACCGGTGTTCTGTCAGATTTAGCTACCTCCCATTAAAACAGAGGGGAGTACAATTCCACAACGAAAAATTATACCTGTTAAATTATGTTTTATTAATGTGTACACCTAACACAACCCTAAACCTACTCTTAGAGTAATTACGTGTTATATTCACGGTTGTGGATACAAGGGATACAGCTAATACCGGAAACCAACAATAAATATGTTTTCTACCAATTAGATTGTGTTATTATGCCCTGTTTCCTATGTAGATGAAAACAGCGTGAACCATCTTTAAACTAGCTTCTTTAGCATTTCTTGGAAGCGAGAAAGGTTGAAATGGCATGAGAGTGTGTAAATTAAAACATCTAATTAATTTAATGGAATAGTTCACACACACACACACACACACACACACACACACACTCAAAGTCATTTTCGCATCCTCGTTGTTTCGAAACCATATAATTTACTTCAACAGAGATGTTTTGCCACACAATTAAAATGAATAGCGACTGTCAAACTCCAAACATGGCCCCAAAAAATCATAAAAATGCAATTAAATTAATCTGTATGAAATATGAAATGTATTTCAACTCTCTTAAAGTCATACAATAGCTTGGCGCGAGGAAGAGAGGCAAAATGTAAGTCATTATTCTCTTATTTTTCAGATGTCATTCATATTTGCCTTCAATTTCAGTCATTTTGCAGCTATGTAGGAGACATAATTGTTTATTCTCCACAGAATGCTAACGACTAGCTTAACTCAGCTAGCATGCTTCAAAACAGACATGACGGTGTGTAAATCATTATTTATTTAATTTGGAATTAAATAAACTCTTCCAGTCACATTCACCAGACAGTGTGCACTGTCTGATTGACGAACGTAGCATGTACTGAGTAAGTTTTAGACAGACCTCAATATTATTATTATTATATCTGGAGTTGTAACATTAGAGGAAAGGAAATTAGAATTGCCTCAGAAACAAATACCCATTTATTTTACGTGCTTCACTGGAGGCGTTGCTTAATGGAGTTTGATCGCTCCTAATGGAGTTGGGGAATGAAATGTGTGAAATGGCGCTGCTGACATCTGTTGGCCAGAGTGAGTGTGTGTGTGTGTGTGTGTGTGTGTGTGTGTGTGTTGTTGTAGTTAACACGCCTGTCCACTAGAGGCCGCCACTGACCGAAGCGCTACAATAGCACCGGCCACTGAAGCCACGCTTCAACCGTAGACTGGCTTCAACAGATAACAACGAATACTAGCGTTTATTATGAAGGAATGTGAAACTAGCTCGGCTTTCAAGCACGTTTCTCAGTTAGTTTTAAATGATTAAACAATATATTGTTGAAAATGTAAGACAAGCAGATGCTTAGCTTAGTCGGATATCTTGATATCTTATAACAGTGTTGCTTTACTTATAAATTATACTTGTATATAAGTATATATACTTATACTTATACATTTTAAATGAGCTTAATTTTGATCAATTTCAGTTTTCAACTTAATTCAAGGTTGAATAATTTTGTTACATCTGGACATTTAAATGTTTTTTCTATATAGCTTTATTTTTATTTATTTTGTTTAGTTATAGTAATTTTATAGTTTTATAACTGTAAAAATTATTATATTTTAACTAGCTGATTAGAAGTTAGATTAGAAGTTTTTCTAATCTTATATTTATATTTTATTTCAGATGTATGTATTTTTTGTACCAGAAACAATCTCAGTAGTCTTAATTATTGTTAACGACACTCTAATATAATGACATGTCGGGTGTTTTTAAGTCTGGCT
>QVTF01007960.1:145000-175746 GCA_003573665.1 Oxygymnocypris stewartii
ATCATAGTATTTCGACTGTACTAATATAACACTGATTTGCACACTTAACGGTTTGAATGTGATTTGCATTAGATTATTTGTAGTCCGCTGTATTGTAGTGATTTCTAATAGATTTGCAAAGTCAGTAAAACAATTATAAATGAGTTTCTCGCTGGTCGTTCTCGGTATCTCACGCTGGAACCGTCTAGTCACTGCTGGATTTGTTGAGAAAAGGGCCTTTTGTTTCCTTCCATTCGAGGCTTTAATCACATTCTGGCTCGTATATCGCCTGAAGAGGGTCGTTGTTGCCAAGTTAAACAGTGTTTTCTGGGAAATAACCAAAGTTCTGTGAGCTCCAGGACCAGTAGATGGCCTCATATCCCAAACGTCACGGTCAATTGGACTCTGCTTATGGTTCTCGGAGCACTTATGGTCCATTCTTATGAATAATATCATTAGCAGTGCTTGCTAAGGCTATATTTGAACAGAATCTTAACCCTAATGTTAAACTTTGGCGTGTAATTTATCCTGCAACAGTGCAATGATATCTCAGATTGTGTGGCCTTTAGAGGAAAGCTGTGCTATTGCTTATTATTGTTATTTTCAGACTTGTGGTTTTCACCTGGCAGACTAAAAGCTCCCAGAGATTTAGACTGACGTAGGGGCCCGAACCATGACAAGAGCCCAGCTCTAGAGCCCAGCACTTTTAACTTGGGCCTGAAAGTAACCACCTAGCAACCACGAAACAGCCTGCTAAAACTATTCAGAACTCATTAGCATCTGCAAAACAACACACTTAAACAATTCAGTGCATATTAGCAACCAAACACACTCCGAATACTAACATGATAAACGAATTGGAAGACATGAGCCAGTTGGTAAGCATTTGCTAAACACTCAGAACATCCTAGCAATAGCTTAGCAAATTAAAACCATTCAGAACCACTCAATTGCAGTTGCTAGGGTGTTAATAAGTGTGTGTTTGCCTAACGACATGCTAAAACCAATCAGAACATCCTAATAGCAGTAAGCTAAAACTATTTAGAAAATATTAGGTAATGCATAACAGTATAAAACCCCTCCGAACGTCCCAACAACTGCATAGCAACAAGCTAAACCCATTTAGCTACTGCATTTCATGCTCAAAGTAACCACTAGCAACCACATAGCAACATGCTATAAACACTCAGAACACCCTAGCAACATGCTATAAATTCTCAGAACACCCTAGCAACATGCTATAAACACTCAGAACACCCTAGCAACATGCTATAAACTCTCAGAACACCCTAGCAACATGCTATAAACACTCAGAACACCCTAGCAACATGCTATAAACACTCAGAACACCCTAGCAACATGATATAAATTCTCAAAACACCCTAGCAACATGCTATAAACACTCAGAACACCCTAGCAACATGCTATACATTCTCAGAACACCCTAGCAACATGCTATAAACACTCAGAACACCCTAGCAACATGCTATAAATTCTCAGAACACCCTAGCAACATGCTATAAACACTCAGAACACCCTAGCAACATGCTATACATTCTCAGAACACCCTAGCAACATGCTATAAACACTCAGAACACCCTAGCAACATGCTATAAATTCTCAGAACACCCTAGCAACATGCTATAAACACTCAGAACACCCTAGCAACATGCTATAAATTCTCAGAACACCCTAGCAACATGCTATACATTCTCAGAACACCCTAGCAACATGCTATAAATTCTCAGAACACCCTAGCAACATGCTATACATTCTCAGAACACCCTAGCAACCACATGTAAATAAACTTTTAAATGTAATTTTTTAAAGGGGTCCTGAACTGCTTCTTTTTTTTGTACTGTTCTCTTAGGTCCACTTATAATGTTATTAAGATGTTTTACATCAAAAAACATAATTTAGAAGTAATAGTCTATTTTCTGTCCTGTTTTGACCCCCTACATTGGAACGCTCTGATTGAATAAGCGTGACTATACAGCATCAATAAAACGTTAATGTGAAAACCACTTAAAGTGCCTCAACGTATTAAAAGAGTGATATTAAAAAATCAAATTCAGTATACACCTTATTGATGATACGTACCTTATACAGGCAAGGACATGAGCCCGGAATATGACTGCAATGCGATAGTTTTCTTTATAATAGATTTCTATGGGAAAAAATGAATGAATCGTTGTGTATTGTGTTTATATTCAGGGTTCATCTGCCTGCCTGTACAACGTATGCATCATCCATAATGTGTATATTGAATTTGCCTTTAAATACCAGTGTCTTACTGTATTACTATCGAATACAAACCTCATAAAAATAACTGGCTAAGCAGGCAGCGATGTAGAAGCAGGTGTTGATCATCTTCTTCGAAGATGGTCGTTTTGGCAGATTGGCTTTAATATAAACAATTTTTAGACTAACAAGAAAATAATTCTGAAACTTACAGGATTTTTTTATAGTACAATAATCTCTTAGAGTAAAGATCAAGGGAATTTAGGTTTCTCTGTTCATGACTCCTTTAAACTGTTAAACATGAACACTTTTTGTTAATTTAAATTTTAACAGAATCGATTGTCACTTCTATCTCTTTCCTCAGAGGGACGTCACATTTCAAAGTTTGTGTTTTGTACCTCGCTAAGACACGCTAACCCATTGACAACTGAGCAAAATCATCATAATTAGCCCTGAAACGGCAGTTTTCTGATGGAGCTCGGTCCCATAGGAGGATAAGAGAAGCGTTTAACGTCACAGATGATGCAAGTCTGAGAGTGCACCTTTTTATGCCAGTGTTGCCTTGTGTTTCCCAGACTCCTCTGGTCCTGATCTCTCTCTTCGTTCCATGCATGTGTTTCTCATTAGCGTCCGAACCCTCAGAGCGCAGCTTAGGGTTTTTAATATACCTGCTGAAAGATGTTACATCCAGAAGAGAAGCCTGAGAGAGAAAATAAGGTTGTAAGAGGTCTGGAGAAAGATAAATGTTAGCGTTTCCATTCCTCACATGTAGCCCTGAAAGTATATCAAATATACAAGACTTTTCAGCCCTCAAAAAAGTTGTGTATCAGCTATTTCAGGCTAACAACACAGAACTATTTTGACTTTTGACAAGAGTGGAATGGTTTTAAATGTAAAGTGAAGGTTTACGCTAATGGGTTTGCCTTCTTCGTTCTAGTTTCCTCCACACTGAGTCCCGCAGTGCATTCTGGTTCTGCTAAAATGCCCCCCCCCCCCACCCAGGTTTGGATCACAGTACAGGGAAGTAGTCCCACATGGAGGGAATCAGACACTAGCGGAGCTGACATAAAACCAGATTAATGTGAAGAACTTTCGGAAAAGTGCACTGGAAGGACAACTCAGGTGGATGACACACATCTGCAGAGGACAGAGACAGCCGCTCTGGGTTTATGGTGTCACTGGTATAACTTTTACTATGATGATTAATGGGTGATTATTAAATGGAATATTTAAAGGAGTCATATGATGTGATTTCAAGTGTTTCTTTCTCTCTGGAGCGTTACAGGCTGTTTGTGGATAGATAAGATCCCTGAAGTTACAAAGACTAAAGTCTCAAACACAAAGAGATATTCTTTATCAAAGTTAAGACTCGACCACGCTCTTCTAAAACGGCTCATTTAAACACCCCCCCACATGTCTACGTCACAGTGTGGGGAGATTTGCATAACACCGCCCAAATATATACACAAAGAAAGAAGGCGGAGCTATTATTCTGGTTGTAGCATTGTTGCTGTCCTGGAGACGCTGTGTTTCGTTGTGGAAGAGAAACTACTTTGTTTGGGTTTCCAAAAGAGGACACAACTATAAATCAGTGGTTAAGTTATATTCACAACATTGTTCCAGAACAGTTCAACCCAAATATTAGAGTGTGTGCAGCACATTTAACAGAGGACTGTGTCCTGAAGATGGAAGAGTAGCCTACAATGTGAACACTATAAAGTCGGGCAATTCCAACTTTGCAATGACGGTCTGGCGCTTCTGACTCACAGCCTGTAAAAATGTATTCATATTTAAAGAATTTGCTTCTGACTATTCAAACATTAGTTTTGAGCAGATAGAGTAGCGCTTGTTTGTCGTTTCTCCGATCACAAATGCAGGCAAGGTAATGTGTATGCGGCGCAATGCAATGAGACATGTAAAAAGACAGTATAAGTCATTATAATCAGTAATTATGTCCCCACTGGATGCAACAAATGGCTCGTTTATAATGGGTTTTATTGTTTTTGTGTCATCGCGCCGGGACACGGCATCACAAGACGTTAAGGGGAGTAACATTTCCGTCTCACACTTGAGGTATTCGCCAATCACAACACACCGGATAGCTGGCCAATCAGAGCACGCCTCGCTTCTCAGAACGATGTGCTTTATAAAAATCAACGCGTTTCAGAAAGCGGAGCATAGAGGAGCAACAATAATGTACAGTATGGGAAAAATAATGTGTTTTTTAACCTTAAACCAGATAAACACATTGCATTACACCAAATACAAAAAATAATGTTATTTTTTAGCAACATCATATGACCCCATTAGAGTAAATCATAAAAGAATCTAAATTCTAATCAGATGACCCACGTTTAGTGTCATAGTAAATACTGTTAAACACAAACCCTGGATTCACATTCTAAATTAACTGTCAAGTTATATTGTCTTGCACCGTAAACAACACCCTGAGTATGCCAATGAACCATTTTATGTTGTGGATTGTTTATTCTGATTAAATCTGAATTTATTCTGAAAGTTCAGATTCTAAATACTGATTGGATGAAGCCGTTTTAACGACACTTTCTATTGGTGAGTTCAAGTCCTCCTGAAGATTACGAATTTGGAAGTTGTAATTATGAAATGTGGTGCGTTCCAATCACTTTGTTAGGACCAAGACGACAATGTACCTTTTCTACAAAAACCTAAAAAAAACATTTTTAATTGTACATCTAAAAAAAAAACAATTGATTAAAGAATGCGCAACAGGTAGAGCTAGGTACAGTAGATTGCTAATTGTTGTCCTTTGCTGATTCCAATTTACTTAAAATTGTATTCAGTAACGTAATCCATTACATTACACATTTTAGGTAATATAATCACAGTAATCTAACAAATTTATCACATTGATTTAAAAAAATAATCTTGAACCATTTGAAACTACAAAGAGAAAGATAATATATTCCATTCGTTGTTATTAAAAACATGAAGTGCATTAAATATTACATCACGGTTTCCCAAACTGGGTTTCATGAAGGAACTGTTTGTGAGTTTAATGAAAAGCTAATAATTAATTAAATCATAAAGAATATTTTAATACAATTTAAATAAGTACTTTTAAAATAACAACAAATACAATTTATTTTTGCAAATAATATGTAATCAATTTTTGGATTTTTGTTACTCAGTACTAAAGGGAATCTTCATATATTGTATACTTGTATTGTATATTTTGTACATGCAACTTTACTTGTAAATAAAAAACAAATATAATAATAATTTCAACAAATTTACTAGAAATGTACCATGTTTTCTCACTGAATGGAGTGAATGGAGAAAATGTTTATTCTGATTAACTTTTATCATATTGTATCTACTTCTCATAGCTGATCTACTAAAAATGACACATTTAATTCCTGGCATTTATTGAAATATCCTCACATTGGCAGGATTAAGCCTGTGTGGCTCGGTAGTTTGGTTTTCATTTGTGTGAAGTCTCTGTAATGACTCTCGCGTTCAGCTGCTTCCCATTGCGCTTGTTTCCTTGAAACATAAGATGCCAGTAGTTAAAGTTTACAGGCGGTTTCAAAGAGCCCCTGCTCACAAAAACCCTGATGCTCAAGAGATGAGTCTCATGTGTGTAAGGTCATGTGTGTAAGGTCATGTGTGTATGGTCATGTGTGTATGGTCATGTGTGTAAGATGTGTGTATGGTCATGTGTGTAAGGTCATGTGTGTATGGTCATGTGTGTAAGATGTGTGTAAGGTCATGTGTGTAAGGTCATGTGTGTGTAAGGTCATGTGTGTAAGGTCATGTGTGTAAGGTCATGTGTGTGTAAGGTCATGTGTGTAAGGTCATGTGTGTATGGTCATGTGTGTAAGGTCATGTGTGTAAGGTCATGTGTGTATGGTCATGTGTGTAAGGTCATGTGTGTAAGGTCATGTGTGTATGGTCATGTGTGTAAGGTCATGTGTGTAAGGTCATGTGTGTAAGGTCATGTGTGTATGGTCATGTGTGCATGGTCATGTGTGTAAGATCATGTGTGTAAGGTCATGTGTGTATGGTCATGTGTGTAAGGTCATGTGTGTATGGTCATGTGTGTATGGTCATGTGTGTATGGTCATGTGTGTATGGTCATGTGTGTAAGGTCATGTGTGTATGGTCATGTGTGTAAGGTCATGTGTGTAAGGTCATGTGTGTAAGGTCATGTGTGTAAGGTCATGTGTGTATGGTCATGTGTGTAAGGTAATGTGTGTAAGGTCATGTGTGTATGGTCATGTGTGTAAGGTCATGTGTGTAAGGTAATGTGTGTAAGGTCATGTGTGTATGGTCATGTGTGTAAGGTCATGTGTGTATGGACATGTGTGTAAGGTAATGTGTGTAAGGTCATGTGTGTATGGTCATGTGTGTAAGGTCATGTGTGTAAGGTCATGTGTGTAAGGTCATGTGTGTAAGGTAATGTGTGTAAGGTCATGTGTGTATGGTCATGTGTGTAAGGTCATGTGTGTAAGGTCATGTGTGTATGGTCATGTGTGTAAGGTCATGTGTGTAAGGTCATGTGTGTATGGTCATGTGTGTAAGGTAATGTGTGTAAGGTCATGTGTGTATGGTCATGTGTGTAAGGTCATGTGTGTAAGGTCATGTGTGTATGGTCATGTGTGTAAGGTCATGTGTGTATGGTCATGTGTGTATGGTCATGTGTGTATGGTCATGTGTGTATGGTCATGTGTGTATGGTCATGTGTATAAGGTCATGTGTGTAAGGTCATGTGTATAAGGTCATGTGTGTGTGGTCGTGTTTGTACGGTCATGTAAGCGTCACGCTATGCTTAGCATGTAACTTAGCAAGCTTTGTTACGGCTTTCCTGTATAAATTTCTCCAACTGTTGCTATCTTTAAAACATCACCTATACCAATGCATACTTGAGTAGTTGGCAGCCTTAAAGGTGTTGTATTATGCCTTATTATGAAGTCTTGATTTGGTTTTTGGGGTGTACTAGAATAGATTTTCATCCTTGATTGTTCCAAAAATGCATTATTATTTCACACATTTTACATTATTGCAGCACCTCTCTTCATAGCCTCTTTTAAATGCTGTTTAATTCCTGTTCCAGTAAAGCCCCTCCTTCCAAAATACAAAACATGCTCTGATTGGTTAGCTGGCCCGGTGTGTTGGGATTGGCGAACCGCTTATAGTGTGAAAAATGTGGAAAAATATATAATTGGACCACTTTAACAAAAATTAAGTATTCGGGCAAATAATTTGTGCAAATTTGCCACAAGCTCATATTTTCACATGCATATGAACTTTGTAGAATATTGTCTGTGGCACATTTATTATATGTTTTAACCACATTCTGGTCACAACAAAATGGTGGTGAGCCAGTAAGTAATAGCCTATAACAACCGCAACATTTTGGCAACCACCTATAAAGTCCTAGCAGTGAGTTTACACAAGCAAACGCTACCAAACATGTACTTAACTTGAATTTCCTCAACAAAATATTACCGAAATGCGAAGTCAATGAGATTTAACTTGGACTTGACTGCAAAGACCCTACTGAAATGTGTTTCAGTTACACCACAGGGAGAAAGAAAATGTCCTCTCTGACGCTCTGCCACAGCTGCTGCCTTTAAAAACACTCATTGTGCAAGAAGATATACAACAATTGAAACACATCCAATGATAACATGCTGGAAAAGTCGTTTTATGCTGTGGGCACATCCTCTGTCAGGGGGAGATTAATCTGAAGGCCAATGCTAACATGACTGTTTTGCGTTAAGCAATGCCCTGTTTAACAGTTTAAAAAGATATATAGTCTGCTCATTATTTCTGTTAGAGCTCTATTCAAGTATTAGGCAACACAGAAACAACTGTGTGATTGTGTGACATCGCGAATGTTGGTGCAATACTCTAGTGAATCAAATCTGTGGCACAACACCACTGATAAACTAGACTTAGATATTCTCCGAGGTAGATTTAAATGGAAAAACATGGTGCAAGAGTGTTCTGGGTGGTTGGCATTGTGGAGTACTGAGTGTTTTTAGCATGTTGTTTCTACACACAGAAAAATAAGGGTTTAAAATTGTACTTTTTTGGGGTACAACAGCTTGTCGCTGGAGCAGTACCCTTAAAAGGACATATTTATACCGTTTTACCTATATTAGTACCTCAAGGGTACGTATTACTACTCCTAAGGTACTAATATGTACCTATTAGGGGTAAAAAAGGTACACAGATATCCTTTTAAGTGTACTGCTCCAGCGACAAGCTGTTGTACCCCAAAAAGTACAATTTTAAACCCTTATTTTTCTGTGTGTAAGCTGCTTTTTCATGGTTTGCTGCTCTGTGATTGTCAGATGTTGCTAAGATTTCTTTTTGATTGTAACCATTATTTTAAGTATGTGGTTGCTAGGGTTTTCGGTGGCTTCCAGGATGCTGTGTTCTTAGTGGTTATTATCATGTTGCTATGCAGTTGCTAGGGCGTTTTAGGAAGTTGCCAAGGCGTTGCTATCTCTAAAGTGTTCCAACATGTTCTGCAGTTGCTAGGCTATTTTGAGTGATTGTCAGGGCATTTATTAGTGTCCAGTTGTCTGAGTGGTTTTAGCATGTTGACAGGGTGTTGTTAAGGTTTTTAGTGTGTTGCTACTGTTTGTGATTGTCATTGAGTTGCTAAGGTGTTCATATTTGTTGTAATCACACTTCTACATATGTAGGATTTCTGGTGGCTTCCAGGACTTTGCTGTTTCTAAGGTGTTCTGAGTGGTTTTTATCATGTTGCTAAAGCGTTGTAAGTTGTGGGCAAGGTGTTGATATTTCTAAAACGTTCTAATTGTTTTTTTATTATTATGTTGCTGTGCAGATGCTAGAGTATTTTTGATGATTGCCAGGGCATTTCTAAAATGATGCCCTAAAGTGACACTCCATCTGTCTCTTATATCTACATGATTATTTATCAATTTCCTGCCAATCTTAAAAATAAATGAGTTTTAAAGCCTGATTTCAATCTTTTGAAGTTCCACGAAAAGCCATCTGTAAACCCAGGAGAATATTTTGAACACATACACCGCACTAAAGAACCTATAATGTCACATCAAACACTTAATTAATCTCCAAAGAATCATATCTTTACATTCTTTATTGGCACCACATGAAATTTATTCTGGGTTCACAGTGGTTTAATGTTTGCATATGCTTTATACAGTCTACTGTACAAAATAAGAGTATCTTGTTCCCTTTTCTTAGTAATTGACATAAATACCCAGAAACGTTTTGTGCTATAAGTCCATATTAAGCGAAGAGAGCGAGGGTTGATTGGGTTCTCTGTAAGTGTGGGGGTGGGGTGGTGTGTGGGGGGGGGGGGGGGGGGGCAAGGGTCACGTACAGCAGCTTGAAATTGTTTTCCAGGATCACTTAACATGCACCCCACAGTCTTCAATCGGTTAGCCCACTGATGGGCCAAACACACCGCACACTGAAGGTGTGCCCGCAGGCGGGCACTGTGGGGCACTGCACAGATGATGATGTGTGCCCAGCGGCTTCTCATGGAGAGGGTGAACACGGCCCCAGAGGCCCAGCGGACGCTTCCAGCACAGATCTGCTCATGTGTTGTGTATTATTCAATTATAACTGTTTCATCTGTAGGGGGTTGAGTTATATAACAATACACAGAGCATCTATTCATGGGAACTCACTCTGTAAAAGCTCCTGTTTCCAATTTAACACAACGAGGGGGTTAACAAGCCTCTCTTACTGGTCCAAATGCATTGTTTCTTTTTTCTGAGGTTTCTTGCAGTGCTTTAAGAATGGATTAGTATGTATCTATATTAAAAAACGAGGGACACAATGTTGCAAAGCTAGTGTGCACTTGCAGTGTAAGCCGCTACACTTAAAAAAAATCAAGGTTCTTTATTGGCATCTTTAGTTCCATGAAGAACCTTCAACATCCATGGAACCATAATGTTCTTTATAGAGGAAAAAAAAATATTCAGATTGTTAAAATGGTTTTCACAATAAGAAAAAAAGGTTATTTTAAGAACCTTTCACCGACATCGCTGTGATAAAGTTTCATCACTTTTGTGATATACTTTCTGAAACACGTCTCCGATCATACAGTCATGTTCCAGAGAACAAATATGATTTTTATTAGTCAAGCAATATTTAACGAGAACACACATATGTGATTGTTGTAGCAGTTAATCTGGATCAAATCATTTGGTCTCTTCCGTCGCTCTTTACAGGAATATTGGGTTTCATCCTGTTTTCAGTAAAAACTGTTCTCCAATGGAAGCAGAACGAATGAACACAGTGCTTCATCTGACCTCAGTCCATGATCACTGTAAGTCATCGGGGCAGAAGACAGAGTCTAGGTGGAAATATAAGAAAGCCCGGAGTATTATCAAATCATTTATGTCACAGACAGACAGACGGACGGACGGACGGACAGATAGACTGATAGACAGATGATGGATGGATGGATGGATGGATGGATAGACAGACAGATAGACAGACAGACAGACAGACAAACAGACAGATAGATAGATAGACAGATAGACAGATGATGGATGGATGGATGGATGGATGGATGGATGGATGGATGATAGATAGATAGATAGACAGACAGACAGACAGACAGACTGATAGACAGATGATGGATGGATGGATGGATGGATGATAGACAGACAGACGGACGGACGGACGGACGGACGGATGATAGATAGATAGACAGACAGACAGATAGATAGATAGACTGATAGACAGATGATGGATGGATGGATGGATGATAGACAGACAGACAGACAGACAGACAGAGAGAGAGAGAGAGACAGACAGACAGACAGAGAGAGAGAGAGAGAGAGAGAGACAGACAGACAGACAGACAGACAGACAGACAGAGAGAGAGAGAGAGAGAGAGAGAGAGAGAGAGAGAGAGAGAGACAGACAGACAGACGATGATAGAGAGAGAGAGAGAGAGAGAGAGAGAGAGAGAGAGAGAGACAGACAGACAGACAGACAGACAGACAGACGATGATAGAGAGAGAGAGAGAGAGAGAGAGAGAGAGATAGATGATAGATAGATAGATGGATAGACAGATAGATAGACACTGAATCAGTCTATCGTTTCTAGGATTCTCGTGTCAAGCTTCTGAAGAGGAGCTGCTACTGTTAAAGATCTGAAACACTTCCCTGCTGCTTTAACAACCTCCAGCGTTCACTTTTAACGTCAACTGACGTCTGTTGTACATATGAGTGGCCTTAGAAGAAAGCCACCTATTGCTCTGAAGTCAGCTTTTAAACAGGAGCGCAGAGTTAAAGTCTGTTCCCCGCTGGTGTGCGCCGCCTCTGAACCCCATCCGGAGGGGCTTCTGTACTGACGCATGCTGCAGGAATACGGGGTGAGCTCCTCGGGGCCAGCGCCTTGAAGTCATTTGACTAGATACATAAACGTTTAGTGCTTGTTAAGAGCAGATACAAGTCTTTCCTGCTCGGTGTGAGGAGGATACCAAAGGTCGAAGTTCCACGATACGAGTCAAGAGACATGACTTTTAACAGATGGAGCTGATAGAGTCGACATGGTGTTGTACGGGAATCCTAAATTTTTAAAAAGAACGGTTCTTTATTGGCACTGATGGTTCCATTAAGAACCTTTAACAGCCATGGACACTTTCTATTCTACAAAAGGTTCTTTATACTGGAATAGGATCTTTAGATTGTTTCAATTTTCTTCATACTAAGAAAAATAATGATTCTTTTAAGAACTGTTCAATGAAAGCTTCTTTTGAGGAAACCAAAAAAATTGTTATTCTTATGCATTGTTAAAAAAAACCAAAGAAACGTTTTGGAACTTTTATTTTTACGAGTGCAGATGAGGAATCTTATTATTGAAGGTCTGTTCTTGTGGAAAGGATGAGTTTTACCAGGTCTAACAATCAAAATATTGCTTTGTCCAGTATTACCTCAAAATTTTTACTTGCAAAACTGACCTCATTCTAAGATCCAAAGACATCAGAGGAGCTACAAAGAGAACTTCACGTCACAAAATGACTATTTTTGTGGCCTGTCTTGAAGTAAAAGTTTTTACAATGGCTAATAGACAAAATCCGCACACTTTGATGAGAGATTTACTTCTTTTGCTCGCATTGATAGCTCTTTGCTGTAATGCACGGTTGAGGTTGTTCAGATTTATGATCTCAAATGCTTCCAGAGAAAACAATCATCTCAATAACATCTTCATTACCTCCTGTGTGAACTGACAGATTCGGGAACACTTGCAAATGACCCACAACAAATTCATACCGCGTTGATATCCGCTCACTTTTGTAATGACTTGACATTGCAATTTTAGCGTTTTATGAGCAAATGCGTCATTTTGCCGGCTGGGATAAAACTAAACTCGCCAGTTTAAATAATGGAGCCTGGAGGGATCATTTTGGCATTTAGCATAATGGATTATTTTTACCATTTTGATTTACTCGTTTTGTGGGTTTACTGTTTTACAAAAAGATGCAATTTAGCTCTGATATGCTTTTGAATTGAAGTACATGCAGTTTTTGGTAGTGCACTTTTAAATTGCTTATATTTTGGTAGAAAATAAATAAATAAATAAAAACACTAATAATAATAATATAAAAAAAAACATGAACAAGTATTATTTAGGAATGCATAATATACAGATTATTTTTGGCACTACACTTATTTTTTAATTACCTTTATGTTTGCAAAAAAAAAAACATTACAATAATATTTTAAAACTGAATTAATATTTAAGAATGCACAATATAAATTTATTTTTGCCACTTTTTATTACATAGCTGTTAAAAATTGTATTATTATATTTAAAAACCTGAATATTATTTACACAATATGCAAATTTCCGCTAATATTGATTTGTTTTACATTGGAAGCAGATATCAAATATGTTTTTTCCAACTCAAATTCCAATCTTTTCAACTCGAACATTTACTACTATGCCAATTTGTGAAAATATTTTCTGCACAATAAATCATATTGATGCCTGAACATATAATGTAACTATAATGATTTATAATATCAATCATCATATCAGCTATCAACAATGTCCAAACCTTTTGTACTGTGAGCTAATATTATTCTACTATACAGACATGTCACAAAAATGAAGATTTCTGTAATAAATGTATCTTTTAATGCAAACTTGTCCGTGTAAAGTCAACAGATTCAATTGAACACTTTAACAAGCATGATATCAAGCACGTCTATGTGCATCCAATTTATCCTCAATGTCCCACATTAAAACTGTCATTGACAAGCATTTTTCAGATGATAACCGGCGTATTACAACGAAGACCAACACTTATTAGTATTTACAGAAATAGGTCAGTGCGGCTGAGAAACGCTCAAGCTGTATTTGGAGAGCACTGCACTACCAGGAGCCAGTTCTGCCCGAGAGAGTCTGAATATCACACATCTTGTTCCCTGCTGTAGAGTCTCGTAGATGTTCCTGGAAATCATCTCTGCCTGCTCCAAATCCTCACATGCTTCCGCTGCTACTCCGAAAATAAAATGGTGAAGGCCATGATGATACAGCAACACGCCACGTAAGGGCTTTTGCGCTCACCTAAAAGATAACGTGAAGGATCATTAACAAAAGAATAAATCATATAGAAAAAAAACACGGCTTTTATGGCATTACTCACCTATTCTTGCACATTTCCAGAATATACCAAAGAATCTGAGGGCAAAATGAAAAGGGATTACAGTTAATGTTTGAGCAGATAGATATAATGTCAAAATCAGATGATTCATAAATCATAAAAAAAGCAGCTCTGGCAACTTTAATTGTTTCAGGTTTTAAATTAATTTGAATTCTGTTTTAATGTGATCAACTGCAAGACACTCTTTCAAAAAGGTTTTATATTTAACATTTATTGTATGCAAACAAACATTTACCCATGTTTAAGACAAAATGCTTATTAGTATGTAAAATATTACTGATTCTACTCAAAGTTCTTGACATTTTTATTCCATAAAGTAACCATAATTCACAACAATCATAATTACTGTATCATCACTGTAAAATAAGAAAGAAAGAAATCTGTAAGATGTCATGGTTTAGAAAGAAGTCTCTTTTGCTCCCCGATGCTGAATTTATTTGATCAAACACAATATTGTGAAATATTATAACAATTCGAAATAACTTGATTTCTATTTAAAGATATTTTAAAACAATTTATTTTTGTATTTTCAACATCATTCCTCCAGTCTTTAGTCACATGATCTTCAGAAATCATCCTAATATGCTGATTAAGAAATATTTCTAATTATTATCAATGTTGAAAAGAGTTGTGCTGCTTAATCTTTTTGTGGAAACCGTGATACATTCTTCCCATTATATTTACGCTAGAAATCTTTTGTGACATTATAACTGTCTCTACTGATCAGGGCTTGACATTAACACCCATATTCAGGGGCCATAGAAAGTGTACTGACTCAGTGTATCTCAGTGTGGTATGGTAACGCCACAAACCAGGACTGCAAAGCTCTACGGAGAGTCGTGCGCTTAGCTGAGCGCATCTCAGGGTCTGCTCTCCCCTCTCTGCAGGCCATCTACCTCAAACGCTGCAGAAGCAGAGCTGCTAAAATCATCAAATCATCCCGGCAACCATCTTTACTGTTTACTGCCATCTGGCAAGCGCTTCAGGAGCATGATTGCAAAAACTGAGAGACTGAGGAGGAGCTTCTTCCCTCAGGCCATCAGGCTCCTAAACACAAACCCAGTCTCATAAACATTTACAAGATTGTTAACTGTAAAACATCCATATTCTCATCACCCGTATTGCTGCTTTGTTTACATACCCTGAACAACCCGTCTGCACATCCCTCTTATTCATATTACTATTTATTAAGTCCCAGGACACTGTTTTTTTTTTGCACATCTATTATTTTGCACTTTTTATTCTTATTTCTCATTTTTTACCATATATATGCTCTTGTGTGGTGTTACTTTTATATCAATTTTTATTCTTTTGCACTGTCCACTGAGCGGACCTGATTTGATTTACATTTCACTTCTGATTATACCCTGTATAATTTATTATGTGACAAATAAAGAAACCTTGAACCTTGAACACCCGCCAAACCGCCAAATGCGGCAAGTAACACGGTCACTCCTGCTACCCACTTCAGCCGGCTGAATTTTATATACAGTAACAGAGCTCGACATTAAAGGAGCTTTATATGGGTCTAATCCGATTCAATGGTCTATGCTAAGCTACGCTAAAAGTGCTCCTGCCAGACCCAGAGATTGGCAGACGGGATTCAAAAACAGTAAAACTCAACCGTTTAACTCTAGGGAAGTGTTCCTTTAAAGGGATAGTTCCCTCAAAAATAAAAACTTGTGTCATTATTTACTCACCAACAAGTAGTTCCAAACTTCCAAATGTTTTTTGTTCTGTTGAACACAAATGAAGATATTCTGAAGAAAGTGTGTAATCAGGCTGTTCTGGGACACAATAGTTTTCAATAGAGAAAAAAAATACTATGAAGTCAACGGTGCCCCAGAACTGCTCTGTTTCCTACATCCCTCAGAATATCTTCCTTTGTGTTCAGAACAAACACATTCATACAGGTTTGGAAATACTTGAGGGTGAGTAAATGATGACAGAATTTACACTTTTGAGTGAACTATCCTTTTATGCTTGGAAGTGGATTTTTTTAAGGAGAAAGTAAAAGAGATTTTTTCTTGCCTTACTTGCCAACTAATCTCATTAAAACATCTAATTAGGGAAGTACGAAAATTTCGGGAAGAATGATTCTGATTTTATTACTTTTGGAGCAAACGTCGTTTATATATGTATAACGTGTCATGACCACGAGAGTGCAGTTTCACTGAAAACCATGATTGCAAATGTGAATAGTTCGAATGAGTAGTTAATGTACATAGCATTTTTTTGCCCGATTTGGTTCACGAAAACAAAGATCTCTGAAAAACACAGCGGTGTTTCGTTACTGAATGATTCATGTTTTTGAACTACTCACTCGAATCGATTATTCAGGGGTCCATTATAACCAAAGACAGGTTATTCTTGAATGTATCCGCCGTCTGAACGTATCGTTTGATTACTCACTCATTAAGACAGTCACTTGCTGCCACCTACTGGTGGTTTAATTTAATATTTAAAGTCTGCGAGAACCGGACGTTTGCGGCCGTTTTTACTTCCGTATTGTGACCGAGAGAAACAGAATATTGAATGAGGAAAAGAGGGCGTGGCTTGTTTTTTCTACTGCGAATTGATTGGATGTAGTAAAGTAGGCGTTTCATTCCGATGTCATCAGAGAAGGCCCATCATTTCAGAGGAGAGGAGCATTTTCAGATTTGAATTAATGATTAATTAATTATTGATTTTTTTTGTGGATTGACTTGCATGGATGACTTGTTCACCACAGAAATAGCAAAGTGCCCTAACAAAATAAATATAGTCAATTTTGATTTTACGTGGACTTTAAAAGTAGCCTACCTTTACTTTGCATTTTGTCCAGCATTTCATATTTGCATATAAAAAAACCCGATTTAAAACACCAAGCTCATAACCTTATTTATGCGGTTATAATTTTGTAGTGTAAATGCATTCATGCTACATTTCAGCTTCATTAAACTCTGCTTCTCTTTCTTCTGCAGTGGAAAGATTGTTTCTGTTAATACTGGTTTCTTTGGATTGGTAACAGTCCTATATTGTCTTATTATATTAAGTGAAATTATTAATAATAAAGGCCTGGTTTCACAAACAGGGCTTAGACTAACCCAGGATTAGGCCATAGTTTAATTAGAACATTTAAGTCATTTTTTAAATCGTGCTTAAGAAAAAATATTACTGGTGTGCATCTTGAGACAAAACAAAGGCATTGATATATTTTAAGATCAATCAGTGTAATTTTCTTTCAGTTGAAACAGGCTCAGACATACATTGTAGTCTGTGACTAGTCTGTGAAACCGGGGTATAATGTAGAATTTGATATGAAAGATGAAGCACGCAGTTAATACGGTTAGGAAAAAAAACCTTTAAATAGACAAAAATGACCTGGAAATCAATTTAAATAAATTTTAGTATGCAGTAACTTTAGTCATATAAAACGCAATTTCTCAACCAAATGCTGAGTGGCTAGTCATTTTGGAAAAGCACTAGCCACGGTGGCTGGTGAGCAAAAACGTTAATGTCAAGCCCTGCTACAACACATTTAACCAACTGAATGAGTCCTTGCTGAATAAAAGTATTCACTTCTTAACAGCAGTGTACATATATTTGTTTCCTGGAAGAGAAAGTCTGTAATTATGTATATCTTTTAAATGCTGATTTAGAATTGAGATTTGATGTCATGGCTTAAAATAAGACTATATGAGTAGAAGACAAAGCAGCGTGTCTGCCGACTGCTTGTCTGGGAAGCGTGAAGCAGAAGATTACAGAGGGCAGAATACAGATGACGGACGAGCTTCACAGGGTCTGAAATATCACAACAGACGCCTGACAGAGCAGACGGGCATCTGGTCTGAACAGAAACAACAAACAGGTCAGTGAGAACATGCACTGTCAACAGCCTGCGGAGACCCCCGGGAACCAACCCCAGCCTCTGCGTCCACGTCAAACAAAGCTTTAACACATCACTCCAGTAAACCCTCTTTAGGTTTCACAGACGTGGCATTTGCAATGATCCACAACCTAATATTTGACGTCCTTTCAGACGATCATTTACTTTGTGACACACAGGCAAAGCTGCAAGTTTCTGCCCATGCGTACATTAAAGTAATTCACTATAAACGCCAAAATGGACATCTTGGAAGTACGTCACAGTTACTGATAATCAAGTAAACAAGGCTCGGTTGTACGCCGTTTGAGGGGGTGTGAAAAAACCCTTTACTTTAATATGTAGCAACTCTCTTGGCTAATGCATGTTTGTTGAGATCAGGTCGCTGGATGTGAATTATCTCCTTCATTTCATGCTCCTGTCATGTGTCCAAAACATGTGGTGAACATCTTGTTGCTCGAGTTCGACGGTCGCTTTATTTCAGACGCATCCCCAAAACAAACACTGACCAATGACACTCAATTTAGATCAAATCAATTAAGAATGTAAATAAAATAGGAGTTAATTATTTTGTTAACTCTTTGGCCATGAGAAAAGTCTCTTGGCAACATTTTACTGATTGTTTCTGGGAATTAACAAAAGATTTTTCTGTTGAAGTGTTTGTATTAACCCTCTGGTTGTGTTCAGGTCAAATTGACCCGAAAAAGATTGTATTTTTCCCGAAAATACTAGTTAACGTTTTCGCATTGGACTCAAACTTACTGACTTTGTTCATTTAGGGTATAAGTACTTCTCATTAATTTTTTTAACATTTTCGTAATTTTTTGTGGGTTTTATTTCACCTAGTAACACTTGTGGTGTTCCCGGTCAAAAATGACCGAACTCCAAACAACTGCTTATAAATCTGTCATTATGCTATATTATCACCAAATATTGGATTCAATCTTTTTGTCAACTTGTTTTCTTTCATTTAGGACTGGTTTTGTGTTTCTATTTGAATCTGATTAATCGTGAGCCTCGTTTATCTGAGAGTAGGCACCTCGTTTTTTGAGTGAAAAAATCATTTTTTCTGAATAATATTCACAATATGAGTTAAAAAATTATGAAAATGTGCACTGTTTATCACACTAGTGTGCTTTAATGTTTAATCAGGAGGTTTGCTTTCAAATGTTTTTATTTTGTACAAAATGAATCAGATGCAAATAGAAACACAAAACCAGTCCTAAATGAAAGAAAACAAGTTGACAAAAAGATTGAATCCAATATTTAGTGATAATATAGCATAATGACAGATTTATAAGCAGTTGTTTGGAGTTCGGTCATTTTTGACCGGGAACACCACAAGTGTGACAGGAGTCCGAACACAACCAGAGGGTTAAACAAATCCAGGCCTGTTTGGACAACAACATCTTTTAACCTGTAAACCACCAGTCTTTTGGTGCTTCAAGGAATAGTTCAGCCAGAAATGAAGATTTGCTGAAAATGTGCTCCAAGATGTAGATGAGTTTGTTTCTTCATCAGAACAGATTTGGAGAAGTTAAGCACTTGCTCAGCAATGGATGCTCTGCAGTGAATGGGTGCCGTCAGAATGAGAGTCCAAACAGCTGATACAAACATCACAATAATCCACAAGTTATCCAGTGAAGAAGTCACTGGATAACACTGGATAACACTGGATAATAATCCACAATTATCCAGTGTCTCTGTTGTCCTCTCAAAAAAATATATAGTTTAGAACTGTTTTTGCTTGTAAACAATGCTTGATTTGTGCATATTTCTCTCCTGATTCAGACGAGGTGACATTTTCACTGGAGAAAGCAATCCCAATACTAGCTGCAGGACAGTTTGAAGTTAAAATCGTCTTAATGATGGATTTGTTTCTTACAAACATGCAGATTCTTGCTTAAAAAGACATTAACTGATGGACTGGAGTGCTGTGGATTATTGTGATGTTTTTATCGACTCTCATTCTGACGGCACCCATTCACTGCAGAGCATCCATTGCTGAGCACGTGATATAATGCTAAATGTATCCAAATCTGATGAAGAAACAAACTCATATCTGTCTTGGATGGCCTGAGTAATGTTCAGCTAATTGTCATTTTGAATGATGGTAATTTTGACTATATAAATATGTGGAAGGCGGTAAACGTACCCGGTTTTGTTCTTATCCAGCAGGCTGGGAGCGAGAGCTCGTATATACGCGCAGGTGCAGATGAGCAGTAAGATGACCGTCAACAGACTCTGGAAATTAAATATGGCAGACTGCAAGAGAAAGATAGAAGAAATGAACGATTAATCACTTATTAATAAACAACTAAAAACACCGTAACCCAAAAAAGTGGAATAATTAATGCACGTTTAAACTTGTTTGGATAGAAATGGTTTAGACTTTGTTAAACTGACTATAGAAAGAGTTGTGTTTGGGCAAAACATGACATTAGTTTTGGCATAGCAACCTAGTATGTATTAGTTTATATTCGTTTATGTATTCGTTTAGCTTAATGTTGCAGAGTACTTGGTCATTTAAAGTAGTTTTTATATTTTTAATTAAAATATACAGTTTTCTAGTGTTATGTATAGTTGTACACAGAAAAAAATGACTTAACATGTATTCTAGAGTGTTTTCCATGTCAATGTTATGACATATTGTGCATGATTTATACTACTTCTGTATTTTAAGATGTTTTGATTTTATAGGCGACTGTCCAAACTGATCAATTATTTCAACTGATTTAACTTAGACAGACATAAGAATCCATAAAGCTTAAAAAAATTATTAATAAAATACAAGTTCATTCGTGACAATCTTCTTTCCTATATCTTTCATCTTCATTTTGTGATTTTGGCTTCTATTTTTGTTATTATTTATTTACAGTTGCATTAAAAGTATTTATATGCCAGAAAGTATTTCTTAGTCTGCATTAAGATAAAAAAAAACTTTAAATGCTCCCCAAGACAGAATTTATTTGTTATTTATTTATTTGATTACAAATACATATTAGTACAATTTAAAATAACTTTATATTTTTTTATGTATTTGAAAATGTAATGTATTCCTGTGATGGAAAAACATAATTTTCAAGGTAACTTTGTACCTATACCTTTTATCTTAACCGTCAATCCATTTGTGCATAAATAATATTTAGAAATGACTTATTTTTTGCATTTGATAAAAAGTGAAATGCTCCCCAAGGCAGCATTTGTTTGTTATTTGATCAAAATAACTTGCATTATTATAAATTGTTAATGCGATTTAAAATAACTATTTTACATTTGAATATATTTAAAAATGTGATGTATTCCTGTGATGGAAAAGCTGAATTTTCAGCAGCATTACTCTAAGTTTTCACAAGAACTTTTAGAATGTAATTATGTGGTTGCATAAATAAGATCTCATGGCCATTAAAGACGTGTTCTGCTGCAGTTTGACGAGTTTAAGATTCACAGATTCACTGCATTGATCAGCTGCTGTCTGTTGTTTATATTCCAGCACTCTCAGCTTCTCCTCATATCGCTTTCATTTTCACTGCACCGTGGATTACCCTACCTCGGCGTACTGCGCATGCGCATCAATATCGCGTTCTTTTTCTCACGACGACCAACGATATTTAATGTCTCTGCATTACTGTAAGGGTAGTTTTAGGGTTGGGGTAGGTGTAGATATTAATAAAACACAATCTAATAGGTAGAAAAATATTGATTGTTGGTTTCCGGTACTAGATGTATCCCTTCCATCCACAACCGTGAATATAACACGTAATTACTGTATGCGCATTACTGTAAGAGTAGGTTTAGGGTTGTGGTAGGTGTACACATTAATAAAACATAATTTAACAGGTAGTATTTTTCGTTGTCAAATTGTACTACCGTCTGTTTTAATGGGAGGTAGCAAAATCTGACAGGGTAACGTTAGCACAAATCGACAGAACACCGGAGAATTCAATCTAAATGCTCGGTTCTACTTATCTTGTATTCACATTTCCAAAATAACAGTTTTATACTTACCATCTTGATATCCCCGGCCAGCCAACTCACACTTCCGGCGATGGACGGAAATGACGTCACGCGTACGGTAGCCTGGGAAGCGCGGAGCGTCTAAAAGCCGGAAGAGAGAGGGAAATGAAATCTGCAGGAGTGTGTTTAGTTTGAATTCAAATTCATTTAATATCCATTTCCTTTCGGAATGAGGTGAGATTTTACACCGTGATCATGATATGAGGGAAACGCACGTTTTTATGATAAATATGATGTTTGTATTCTCTGTCGAAACGCTGATTAGTTTCCTGTCATAAACAAAACAAAACTAACTTTCCTACGTCATTTATAAAGTGATGCACCTAAAAGATATAAACAATAAGGAAACAGGAGAGTTAATAGTCATATTTATCATATTTATCAGAATATAGGAGCAGCATTGAAGAGGATTATTGTTGTCAACATGTTATTGACCTCTGAACATGAACATGAAATGTTTGTTTTGATTCTGCATAAAGCACCATGGTAACCATATTAGTATTACTGTTACAAGAACATGATAATATTACAAATAAATAACAATATTATATAAACATGTAGATGTTATATTTTATGTTTTGCTAATATAATAACCTTAAGTGCACAACATTAGACCAGTGACCACATGAAATTAAAATTACAAAATTGATTTTGTATGCACAGAATGCGTATTAAATGCAAGTAACGCGTCTAACGTTACTTTAATGTTTCAAATAACTCAAAATATGGGTGAAATAATGTTCAGTTTAACAGATACATTTATGTAAAAATGAAACCACATTCTTATCTGACCTTTATTTATTACAGTATATAAAATAATAAGTGATCGTCCTTTTTATTACATTTTAAATTTCTCGCTAAAACCTAGCGGTTTGAAGGATAGCGGCAAAGATTGGAACGAATTAATAAATAAAATGACAATTAATGTATTTTGGGGTTGCACTGTGATCCAAATAGAGTCTTATAATGTCATCTAATGATTTTTGTAAATATGCCTGGCAAGATTTTATGATTTAGAAACTGTTACATTGTTAAACTAAATGAAGAATTTTTCTGTAAAAAATGTATGATAGCCATTATTTTTAGCTCTGAAAAAAACAGAACACATTTTAATGTATGAAAAAAATATTAAAGCTGTAACAAACTTGTATTATTCTATATATAGAAACATATTATCACACGTAAAAGGGCATAGAGCAAGATTATCAATTCCTTTTTTCCACACAAATATGATAGCTTATGATCACACTGAGGCTTTTGTTGCAGAACTGTCTACTTCCTAGCCAGTGATGCTCTTTAATAATTCTGTCGCTTTAAAATGGTGTATATGGATGTACAAAACACAAGCCGTTTGTTTCAGCAATCTCTTTTCGTTGATGATTAGCATTTATTCCCCTCTAAAAACAAGAAATTATGAGACTTTTCCCTTAAAAATAGACTTGGAGAATTGATTCATTGTGTTTTGACTTTGGGGAAATAGGAGATGGTGCTCAAATCAGCAAGTCATAAATCTTTAGCTTTTGATGGATTATGAATATCTCTATTCATGGTGGGATATATGGAGAGAATGTTTTGCTCAGATGCAAACAAGATGAAAGAAAATATATACAAAATATCAAATGTAGAAAAAAATCGTATTTTTGTCTCGTGAAACCTGCAGTCAGGTTTGTATTTATCCTCAAAATCAAAAGAAATGTAAGAAATTATATTTTGCATTTTGACAATATTTTCATATAAATTAAAGACATGAACAAAAACATGACTGTAATGCAAACAAATATATGTTATTTAAATGTCAAATATTTGTCATGGTAGCAGAAAATAATACTTTCTTTGGGCTAAAATAAAAATATGCAAAATAAATTAAAATCTCCAAATATGTTTTTAAATATAGTTATTTACTGCATTAAGTTAGTTCCAGTTATATCTTAAAAATAGAAGCTTCTCAATCAATATAGTACGCTGTTATTCACGGGGCGGTCTCCTGACTTGTGGGGTCCCCCAAGGCTCTATTTTGGCCCCTTTATTGTTTTCTTTATATATGCTTCCTTTAGCCTCTATTTTTGAAAAGCATGGCTTGTATTATCATTGCTTTCACGATACTCAACTTTATTTGCCCCTAAAGCACAAAAATGTCTCCCTCCGTCTTTCCAGTGTCAAATCCAGGATGTCTTTGAATATTTAAAATCTAAATTAAGTAAAACGGAGATCATTGTGTTTGGCTCCAAATATCTCTTGTTTAAATTCTGGTGTTTTATCTTCTTCAGTTAAACCATGTGTAAAGATTTGGTCGTCTTATTCAACAGTGCACTTAAATATGATCAAATCAAATACATTTAGTCGTCAAATCAAGTTTTTAACCAACTAAGAGCGTTGGCCTTAAGTGAAGACCTTCCTTTCTTTTAAGCGCTTTGAAACTGCAATTCATGCTTTTATTTCTTCTAGAATTTTTATTGTAATTCCCTGTATCTGGGGAATGATAAACAATAAATAATAATATTGTAATTCAGATTACAAATGGTCCAAAACGTGGCTGCAAATGGTGTTCGCAAATCACTCCTGTGTTAATGTCTTTACACTGGCTCCCAATCCGCTTTAGAATTGATTTTAAAATGCTTTTGCTTGTTTTTAAATGTTTAAATGGTCTCGATAAAATCTAGGGTTGATCAAGCTTTTGCCATAACACCTTAAACTTTGTAACACGTTACCGATCCATATTAGAACTGAACCAACATTACATATTTTTAAATGAAAGTAAAAAACGTGTCTCTTCTCTGTAGCCTATGATTTGTGATGGCGTTTGTTGTGGTATGCTTGGTTTGTATACATGTCTTTATAAGTCTTTCTAGAGCATTGGTCAACTGTAGCTGTTTTTAAATTGTGCTTTATAATTAAACTGAGACGGAGTTCTTTATGATTTTCATCACTGAAGAACCTCATTTTTAGGTTTTCTGCACATCACTTTGCAGGAAAGAAGACTGTAAAACAGCTTTTTTCAGGGTTACTTGTGATTGTCAGTTTTGTAGAATCTCGGTCTTGTTTAGATGAGGGTTTTGTTGAGATGGAATAATTACACGTCAGTCAGTGTTGTTCAGAGCTCTCACATATATTATTAAGCAACCAGTAATCTGTAATAACTAGTAGTGCTAGTATGACACAGGCCTTCATGATTATAAATCCCTTCTGTCAAGTTCTGTACAATTTAAAATAGCACCAGGATTACATTTTAAACAGAAAACCGTTCTTTTTAAACTTTCTATTCATCAAAGAATTTAGAAAATGAATCATAGTTCCACAAAAATATTAAGCAGCACAACTGTTTTCAACATTGATAAGAAATGTTTCTTGTGCAGAAAATCAGTATATTAGAATAATTTCTGAAAAATCATGTGACACTGAAGACTGCAGTAATGATGCTGAAGATTCAGCTTTGCGTCACAGGAATAAATTACATTTATCATATATTCAAATAGAAAACAGTTACATTAAAAAAAAATTCCCGAATTCCTTATCTCGTCTCATTCCCAAATCCCATTTATGGAAAGTGACTTGGGACCCCTTTGTATACTTCACCACCTTTTTAGAAGAACAGCTTTCTCTCATCCGCTGTTACCCAGGCCAGCCAGACGCCGCTGGAAAGATAGCAGCCGTGTCACGCAGCCACGTTCTGGATGGGTCTGTGGCACTTAAATCGTGTTTAGTTTGTATAAAGCAAGCCGTGGATGATTGTTTGGGTAGAATATTGAACATCTGGAGGGAGTGTGCCGCATCTGAACTTTCCACCTCGACCCCTTCTTGGCTTCTCAGCCACATCTTAAGAGAATTCTTTGTCTTATTTGTCAAAGCCGCCTTCTCGTATTCCTATAGGCTTTGCAGCATCTGTCATTACCGAGGGGGAAGGAATCACCTCTGTGCAGATGTTACTGTAGCTAATGAATGGCCGTCCTGTTCCCTCAGGAGTGTGTACCGTGTCAGTCTTTGGAGACCGCGACCCCCCGCTGTGGCGTTTATGCCACGGCTTGCACAAAAAGTCATGTCAAGAATAGCAACAATTGGTTATGATGCCACGACGGGAGGGAAAACAGATGTGAACTGTTTGCGGAGGGGTTTTGGACACGTTGATTATCAGTTTGACAAGCATGTTGTCCTTCACCTTTCCCCTGGCCGCTGCACATCGTCTGACCTGAGAGATCGGCTGTTCCTCACACATCACTCACTGGATTCCTGTGAGGTCTGCATCCATACATTATAGTCTTCTGTGGAGTTTGAAGACACTTCCTCAAACTGCTAAAAGTTCTCTGACCATTGATTGATCATTTTTATCTGTCAGGATTACAGTAATCTCCACTCATTGCACACATTTTACCATTATTTTAAATCCATATATGTGGCCTTTTATTGAGGCACACCTGTGCAATAATCATGCTGTCTAATCAGCATCTTGATATGCCACACCTGTGAGGTGGATGGATTATCTCGTTCACTAACACAGATTTAGACAGATTTGTGAACAATATTTGAGAGAAACAGGCCTTTTGTGTACATAGAAAATGTCTTGGATCTTTGAGTTCAGCTCATGAATAATGGGGGCAAAAACAAAAGTGTTGCGTTTATAATTTTGTTCAGTGTATATATATATATATATATATATATATATGGATCCGATGTGTCTCGTGAGAACGTGATGATATCCTCGCAAAATATTTTGCATTGTTTACATTAGAGCTGCACAGTTAATCATTAAAAATTGTGCTTGCGATCTTATTCCTGAATGACAACGATTCAGTTATGTCTCTTAAGACTGTTTCACATGGCGAGTGTCAGTGGATCGTGAGAAGCATGTTTTGTAGCTGCCCATGTTGATGAATCAGAGGGTCGGCCATCATCACGCTTCAGATGTAAATGCTGTCATTTCACTGATATGGGCGGCGACAAAAACATGCACGTTGTTCACGCTCCACTGACGCTTACGATGTGAAACAGGTGTTAAAGACATTCAAATCTGCATTCATGCTGCTGCTGATCCAGAAAGAGCAACACAAACACTCTTTTTTCAACCACGCGTCATTATTGCACCCAACTGCAGTTTGATTGAAATTGAGAAAATAGTTAAAAAGTTATCAGTTTTTGCAAATTAACTCTTCATATGTAATTCTTGTGTGTGTGTGTGTGTGTGTGTATATATGTGTGCGTGGCAAATAGTTGAAATTTACCACACATGTTTTTCACAATATATTTATAATTATTAGTGCAGATACTTTTGAAAGTTGCTGAATTGTTTAATAGAATGCAGTATATTGTCTGTCATTTTCTTTGTCTTAACTGTGTGTGATGTTATTGTGATCATTTTTTTCTGCAGGTGTCGCAGCACTAGCGTACGTCAGATCTCCATTGCCTCTGAGCCTCATCGCACGTTTTTCTTAAGCTAGAGTGGGCTGAGGGTCTCGGATCTGGCTTTTGTTATACTCCTCTCCGATGGCGTCTCTGCATGGAGTGGTGAAGGTACTAGGACATCAAATGATCCTATTTAAAATGACACGAAGAGCCTTCAAAACTTCCACGCTTCAAACCACAGTTTCATTTGTTAGTTTCCGAGGAGGATGTGTCCTGTGAAGCCCAGGAGATCGAGATGGAGCTGAAGAGGTATGTTGGTGACCTGCACCTGGCTCTGACCGGAGAGGGACCGGCAGCGGAGGGGGAATACAGCTTCCACCTGACACCTGAGAGACCCGGCCGCCCCCTGCTGCAGCTGTCTTATGAGAAGGTGCAGAACGATATCTCGGTGAGTGATGTAATATTCTCGCTGATTGACACACGCTCTCACATAGTATGCAGTCAGGGTACAAAATGAAACACTCACCAGGTGCCAGATGCTAAAGTTAAACTGGAGAAACTGCAGCGTTACGTAGTTTAAGTCAAATTGTAAGAATGATATCTGACCGTGATTATGTAAGTGACTTGACTGAACAACTTTTGTTTAACGTTGAAAGTTCTCATCCAAAGTTATTCCTGGATTAATTTTCTCTGATATGATGGATGGATAGATTGACAGATAGGACAGACAGACATAGATGTATGGATGGATGTATGTATGGATAGATAGACAGACAGACAGACATAGATGTATGGATCGATGTATGTATGGATGGATGGATAGATAGACAGATAGACAGACAGACATAGATGTATGGATGGATAGATAGATACTATAGATGGATAGAAAGATGATAGTTTGATTTGATTGATTGACTGATGTTTTTTAATTATTGAAATGAATCAGTGTTTATTCACTTTATTCATTTGTTTTCTTGTTCGTTCGGCCGTTCATTTTTTCATTTATTAATTCCCTCCATCATTGGTTTCGTTCCTCTATGTGAACACATCTGTTAATTATTCCTGTTATTATTCTGTCTCAGTTTTTCATTAGTTCACTCTTCGTGTTCGTGTTGGTTCGCTCGTTCATGTCCCTCTCCGGCACTGCTTCCTCTGAGAACACATCTGTTTCATGGATGAGAGAAAGACTGTGCGATCTCTGCTTGCTCGAGGCTCTACTGAACCTGTGATTGGCCAAAATCGCTCTCAACACTTAACCATTCCCAGAGAACTACCTCTCTTTATGTCGAGCTTTAAAGGAGGTTCCCCACGTTTGATCTCGTGCCGAGGAACTCCAGTGTCTGGGACGTCAAGACCTAGATCACGTAGTATGTTTTCTTACTAGAACTGCATTTGTTGATGTTTAAATTCATCCATCGTTTCCATCTGCAGTGGTGTGAATGTTGCAGAAAATTGTCTGTTTGTAGTGAAATAGTGTTGGCATATAATTACTCAAGCCTAGAGAAAGATGAAGCTGACATAAGGTTGCTTTGTCTAAAAACAGGTCTCATGAGAGGATTCCTTCCCTCTGAAACGTCTCTTCTCCATTTCAGACCCGGCCTAAATTGAAGCCAATTTTGCATGCTCATTTTTATGGGATTACGTGAGGCCTTTTTGACAGGAGATGTTTTCAACTAGTGCCGGAGATATAGAGATGTGCTATTATTGTACTGTTAACCTGCCCACATAGGCCCCTGAGGGCCCTTTCCATATAGATCTCTGCTCACCAAGGCTGCGTTTATTTGACAAAAATAAAGTAAAAAATGTAATATTGTGAAATGTTATTACAAATTAAAATAAATATTTAAATATATTTTTTAAATGTTATTATTGCAAGGCTGAATTTTCAGCAGCTGGATAAAAACACACGATTTTGATGGTTTCATCTTGAAATGGTTTTGGAAATGTTCTGTGGTCCCTCTAATGTTTGGGCTGTGACCCTCCAGCTAAGAACCACTGAATCTGATATATATAAAAAGTGTAAAGTATTTAAGTTTATGTTGGCTTGGATTATGGTGAAATTGTTATAAATATGTCTGTGATTTTCTAACATTTCAATAACGCCCTTTTGCTCAACTCAGTAGATGCAATCATGTTCAACATCAAGTCATTTCTCTTTTTTGCTGCCACTGTAGATGTGACTGAATGGAAATGTCAAGGGTCTGTTTTGGAAAAAGGGAAACTGGCCCTTGGTAGGGGAGGAAAGTATGGCCAAATGCATTATTTTGCGTAAATCTTCATAATGTTTATTTAGGTTGCTTGCTGACATTTTGTGGCCTACTGTTGCACTGGTGTGTATCTTGTGTGTAAGGGGAATGAATATTGCACAATATAACCCGCAATAATGATGATATTATTATGGTTACAAGAAGCTCAAAAAAGTATCATTTATAGTACTACCTATACCTTTCAAATGTTTGGCATATTTGAATGATTTCTGAAGAATCGTTTGACACATAAGACAGGAGTAATGATGATGAAAATGCAGCTGTGCATCACAGGAATAAGTACTATTCAACATTATATTTAAATGGAAAACAGTTATTGGGATTTCTAATTATTGTTCACAGTATTTCGGTGTGTTTTTGATCAAGTACAGCAGGAGACTATTTTCAAAAACGTTTGAAAATCTTAGACACCAAACCTTTGACGTAGTGTTTTCTGGGTTTAAGTGCATTGAACTACCGTTATGACTTCTAGGCTTACAGAAAGCTTTTTTCCCAGAATCCTATTGTCCTTTTCTTGACTTTTAAATGTGTTTAGGGCTCTTGTAGCTTCCCACAGACATGTCTGAGCTCCCACGCTGTAGTTTATCCATTATTATAACCAGCGGACCAGCGCTCATATGTGTTATTGTGCCGGTGCTAGGATTTAGTAAATATTTGAGGTAATTAATGGACTGCTGAGATATGAGTATTCTGTTCAATATTACGTAAGACCCACAATGACACTTTTTTTTGGACTCTCATTTGACGGCACCCATTCACTGCAGAGCATCCATTGCTGAGCAAGTGATTGTAATGCTACATTTCTCCAAATCTGTTTCAGTGAAGAAGAAACAAACTCATCTTGGAGTCAAAAGTTTTCACGCCCCGGCTCTTAATGCATGGTTTTTCCATCTTTGAGGATGAGTTCATTCCTTTAAACCTCTTTCGTACTTTAGACATGATTCATTCCTCAAAGTGTGCAACTAGTTACGGAGAGGCTTGTGATTGTGGTTATTTTCTACTTTTTAAAAGCTATAGCTCCTGAAGGGAAGTTACTGTCTAAGTAATGGCAGACTGTTATTTGTTTGTGGTTTTCTTCAAGCTTCGTGTGGTGCTGGTAAGACACAGCTGCTGCGTTCTTCAGTGCAACAGCTGACAGAAGACCCTTAAAGACTCATGCGCTAAAGGTCAGGTTGAGGTTTGGGAAAGCAGGTGTTTGTCCTGCCAAGACAGCTCTGGCACAAGCGTTTGAAGACGGCACTTTGAGTACAATATCCCTGTAAATACTTCAAGACATCCTGACTTCTGTTTCCTAAGCTTGTATTATTCCTCACTCATGATCCTTACAGCTGGGCTGTCAATGTCAAAGTACAAACATGCATTCTTGAACAG
>QVTF01007961.1:0-24903 GCA_003573665.1 Oxygymnocypris stewartii
TTGGTGGTTGGCACAAAATGTTTTTTTTTTCTTCTAAGTCTCTCTCTCTCTCTCTCTCTCTCCTCTCTCTCTCTCTCCTCTCTCTCTCTCTCTCTCTCTCTCTCTCCTCTCCTCCTCTCTCTCTCTCCTCTCTCTCTCTCCTCTCCTCTCTCTCTCTCTCTCCTCTCTCTCTCTCTCTCCTCTCTCTCTCTCTCCTCTCTCTCTCCCTCCTCTCTCTCTCTCCTCTCTCTCTCTCTCTCTCTCTTCTCTCTCTCTGTCTCAGGGTCACATGTTCTCGTTAGGCTCCACCCTCTGGGCGGCGCTGGATTCTGTGTCGGAGGCGGAGCTGAGTGAAGAGAGCAGGTGTTTGCTGAAGCAGATGCAGCGAGAGAAACCTGAGGATCGACCTCGACTGCAGGTTCATCACTGACTGAGTGGAAATACTTCGACTTTTCTCATTCTTAATATAGCTCAACCATTTGATTGAAAAGCTGTATTGAGACAAAACACATACACTCTTAAAAACAAAGCTGCTTCATGATGCCACAGAAGAAGCATTTTTTCTAAATGGTTCGATAAAGAACCTTCAACATCTGAAGAAGCTTTCAGTGTCACAAAAGCTTCTTTGTGTTTCTTCAGGTTATAAAAGCTAAAAAAGAGATGTTCTTTAAAGAACTTTTGACTGAATGCTTCTTTGTGGAACACAAAATGTGACCCTGGAGCACAAAAGCAGTCTTAAGTCGCTGGGGTATATTTGTAGCAGAAGCCAAAAATACATTGTATGGGTCAAAATTATTGATTTTTCTTTTATGCCAAAAAATATTAGGATTTTAAGTAAATATCATGTTCCATGAAGATATTTAGTGAATTTCCTACTGTAAATATATCAAAACTTAATTTTTGGTTAGTAATATGCATTGCTAAGAACTTCATTTGAACAATTTTTTCTCAATATGTTTTGCACTCTCAGATTCCAGATTTTCAAATATTGTCCTATCATAACAAACCATACATCAATGGAAATATTATTTATTCAGATTTCAGATAATTTATAATCTCAATTTTGAAAAATTGACACTTAAGACTGGTTTTGTGCTCCAGAGCCACAAATGGTTCTTCTTTGACATCGCTGTGAAGAACCGTTTAAGCATCTTTATTTTGAAGTATTTGGTATTTAGGGAGTAACTGGCTGCATGTAATGGAAGTATGTAATTTAATACAAAAATAAATGTAACTGTAAGCTGTTACAGAGAAAAAAAGTGTGTAGTTGAATTAGTTAATTATGAAAATGTTTATGATTACAAAAGGGGTTACTGCTCTGAAATACGAGACACCAAAGTTTCAGGAGTTTAGGACGCAGAATAGACACAAGCTATGCTTTATTCTTTTAAGATTAACTGAGATTAATATATATTTTATATATATATATATATTATAACGAGATTAATAATAGATTAAGATTAATATAATAATAAATAAGAGTCTATTATGTTTAATTCTGATGAGAACAAATCCTGCCATCATGTTCTCAGCGTGATTAAGAGAGGTCCACACATACTTTGAGTGTTTCTCAATCTCTCCATTAAAGTAAAGAGCACCACCTAGGGGTTATTCAAAGCTAGTGCACTAAATGTTTCTCAATATCTTAATCCTTCCAGGAAAATTAAATACAGTATGTCCAATCGATTTGCTTTGGTTCCAGCATCTCTAAAGCAGTGCTTCCCAAACCTAATACTTTATAATAATTGAACTACGAGACATGCTAACAAATTAAACATTGCATGAGTGTTTATTTTGATTTGGTTTTATTTTAAAATGACGTGATTGTCATTTAATTATTAGGTTTTCAATCAACTTACAACACCAAGCCCCCCCAACCCCCCCCCCCCCACCCCCCGCAGAAGGGTTAACATAGTAAACAAAAGCTAAAACATAAAGCGTTACTTGAAAAAAAATGAAGGTCAAAATAAAAAAAGAAACAATGGTTGCTTGGAAATAAAAAAAAAAAAGTAAAATAAAATATACAAAAATTTTACTTATTTTTCTCCGCTAATTAATTGTCAAGACAAGATTTCATATTTAATTTTTTTTTAATTTTTTTTAATTTTTTTTACTTGAAGTACTAAATAACAAAAATCTAAATAATAAAAACGATATATATATAATATAATATATTATATATATTTAAAATAAAAAAGATGACAAAAACACACTATAATGACTAATACTTTAACTACGATTAAAGTGAAAAGAGAAAATACAAAAATAAAATGTAATTCAAAAAAATGTATAAATGAAACCCCTGTTTTGGAAAACTCGGCTCTAAATGATGCGATGGAAAGATTTTTCACTACGGTTCTTCATTTCTGGATGAATCACTATTAATTAAAACCATCCTTGATCTTTTGATGCGAAAGCTTGATGAAAACGTAGTTGTGCATTTCTGTAGAGAATTCAATAATTCAAATGCACAATCGAAACCGTTTAAGGGTGATGTGACTTAGATGTATCTTGTTTAATGACACTATTGTGTCTGATTTTATCAGGTCGTTCTCTCTCAGGCGGAGGCTGTGCTCAGACGTCTCGCCCGCATCCGTCTGCCCGTAAGCTGTCTGCCATCGGCCGAAGAGTCTGTCCATCGAGTCCATCGGTGTGATTGCACAGCGCTCTCGTACACTGTGGCAGGATTATGAGAGATTTAAAGGAGCTGTATGTAGGGTTGACTCTAGGTATTGCAGTCCAAATTCAAAATATTGGAGAGGTATTTTTCACCCCCTCCTCAGACTTGATTGAGATTGACCAGGACGAGCACACATGATGATGACTGAAATGAAATACGCTGTGTTTCCCGCCAACTGGGGGGGGGGGGGGTGCTGAAATAGAATTGAGGTAAAACTGGCAGTTTGAACCAAAACAGAGACCGACTTTCGGACCGGAACGCACCACTTTCAAAGGAGAATAACTGACTGTAGCATTGTTTTTCAGATAAACAAGTATGTTAAATCATGTTTCGTAAATCTGCAAGCATGTTATGGCATTTCTATGGCTTAGTAGAGTCAAAATCCTACATACAGCTCCTTTAACTCAGACTGAATGTCAATCATTATTAAATGCCCATTAGAAGCATGCAATACTAGAATTAGCCAAGTTAAGGCTTGACCACTGGTCAGCGAAATGCTCGTTGGGAAAAAAACAGGTGGAGAAGAAAAGACACGTTAAATGCAGAAGAATTGAGGTGAAGAATGATGTGTAAGTATGTTTTAGGAGCTCATTTTTCGTCCTTCTCTTATCCTGAAAAGTCTGTCGTGCAGAGATTGACTGAACGAGCTCCTGAAATGACTGTCAGATTCTGGGAGAGAAATGCTTAATAAACAGGTCCAAGAGAATGTGCTGCTGGTCCTTCAAGAGCCACTCTCAGCTTATCGGTCTATAAAACCAGTCTTAATGTATTTCACAACACTTCAGCATGTTATTCTAATGAAGTGAGGGTCATTGTTTAGGACTTTGAGAACCTGACACCTTGTTCTTCTGGAGACTCCGGGAAGGTTGCGGTTCTGGCGTTGCAGACTAGACGTTTCCCGGTGGTTCTCACCTAATTCACCTTAAATCCTAATTATTTTGCAGTTAGTGTGTCTTTTCTTCTCCACCCGTTTTTTCCTGACCTTGCTGACCCAACGAGCATTTTGCTGATCAATGGTCATGCCTTAACTTTGCTTATTCTATTATTGCATTAGTATTGCATGCTTTTCAGGGGCATTTAATAATGTTAAATCTTTTTTTTGCCTCATTTTATCTGTAAAAGAAAACGTGCCGAATAATTCCGCATAACTGAATATAATGAGATGTGTTTTCAGCATTTCAATTTTATATCACTTATAAATGATTAAATACAAATCAATATATTGATTTATTGATTTATTGTTATTCGGCACATACACCGTTATACAGAATATAACCAGCAGTGAAATGTAAGGTTAGTAAATCAAATCAGTGTGAATGTAAATGCAAATCAATAGTAGTTATTAAGATTGATGTGTTTTGAAATTGATCAAATGTGCTTGTAATAAACTAATATGAGCAGAATATCAACGTTATGGATAATTATGTGCATCTGATGCTTTGTGAGGGAACTGAGCTGAGCATTAAATCCCTTTTTATTTTAATTGTCTTAAACATTTACATATTTCTTTTTAAAATAAAACACTATAAAAATATAATAAATAAAAAGTTTTTTTTTTGTTTACCTGCCTAACATGTGACCATTAACTGACCAGAGAACCCATAAATAATAAAACATATAAGAAATAATACAAAAATATAACTGACATCAGATAATATAAATATAAATAATAATTAAAAAGTGTTTACCCGCAAGTCATGTGACCATTAACTGACATCAGAGAATAATGAATAATAATAATACAAATATTTGAATACATTTTGTTTACCTGCATGACCATTAACTGACTTCAAAAATAAGTAATACAAATTAATAAATAATAAAAAATATTTTATTTGTTTACTTGCATGTCATTCAACCATTAACTGACTTCAGAGAATAATGCAAAGTAAAAAATATAACGAATAATAGAAATATAAATAAATATTTTATTTGTTTACCTGCTTGTTATGCAACTTTTAACTGATATTAGAGAATAATAAATAATACAAAATATAATAAATTATAATAATTAAAAAAATGGTTTACTTGCATGCCATGTGACCATTAACTGACATGATAATAAATAATTTTTTATTATTTTATTATTTATTAATTTGTATTACTTATTTTTTGAAGTCAGTTAATGGTCATGCAGGTAAACAAAATGTATTCAAATATTTGTATTATTATTATTATTATTAATCATACATCATAAAAATATTTGTAAGAAATGATTTGTTTGCTGGCATGTCATGTGATCGTTATCTGACATTAGAGAGAAATACATTTGTATATCAAATTTGTGAGTTCCAATTATTTTTTTAAAATACAAAATATAATAATTAAAAAAGTGTTTACTTGCATGCCATGTGACCATTAACTGACATCAGAGAATAATAAATCACAAAATATTTTAAATAAATTACTTGTTTACCTGCATGTCATGCGATCATTATCTGACATTAGAGAATAATACATTAAAAAATAATAATAATAATTAAAAAATATATTTAATTTGTTAACCTGCATGTCATGTGACCCAATTTCTGACATTAGAGAATAATACATAAAAAAAAATTATAATAATTTAAAAATATATTAATTTGTTAACCTGCATGTCATGTGACCATTACCTGACATGAGAACCATGAACATGCAAATGTGTTGTTAAATTATTGAAATAATAACTATAAAGCTCTAAGTACAGTCAAACAAAAAAATGATTCAGACACCAGAGATAATTTTTGATTTTTTTTTTTACTAGTGGATGCAGGACACTAGTTAATTTATGTAAGTGAGGATAGCAAAATAAAATATTATGAAATATTATGCCCAAGAATTCTTCATGCAGTGGACTAGCAATAAAATTGATAAATGTGTGACCAAAAATGATTCCGACACTTTGACCTGAGCATGTTTTGCTGATGAATGCAACCTTTTTACACACAGACTGAACTAAATGAAGCATTGCTTGGTGATTAGTTGAGAGTATTATCTAATTGTGTTGTTAAATGTAACAGCTGACAGCTATTCAACCCAATTCATCACACACCTTTCTATCAAAGACGTTATCAAGATGGGTTTGTTCTGACAGTTTAACTCTGAGATCGGGTCTTATTTATGACCATTTTCTAACCTATAGTGAATGAGCCGTGCTAATGTGAGAAATGAAGTTCTCTGATCTAGAATCTGGCACGGTCACATGTTTTCTGTTTGTTCACAGATGGATGGGAGAAATCCAGCTTCCAGTTTCTGGATCACAAATCCTGGAGATCAAACTCCACGGAGAATCCCGCCGGCGATCGGAGCATGATCAGGAACTACTCTGCCGATTCGTACGACGGTGAGGATCTGAGACGCAGAGGTCTGCTCTGTAACGGCTCTCTGTGGTCCGAGGTTCAGACAGCAGGTCTCAGAACAGTTCTCCGGTGCACAGGAGGAGGCCCGAGAGAGCCAGGAGAGCCCTGAACCGCTCCTGCTCGGTCCCGGACTCCAACAACCCTCCGGCGCTCAGCCCGCCGTACCACGCACCCATCAGCATGATGATGACCGACCTGTCCGAGATCACAGAGGAGGAGAGCTGGAGCGGGAGACTGCGTCGGCCCAAAGCCAGGGAGGACCAGGAGTCAGGCGTACCGTCTGAACCCGATGCATGCGAGACGGATCAAACTGAAGACGCTCAAAGCCCGACGGCCTCCGAAGACATAGAGACGCACGCAGACACAGACCTGCACAGATCCAGCCACATCAACATCAATCAGGTGCGTTTGATGACGCAAAACAGACAAAATATGACTTGTTTCTTCATTTGATGATGCAAAACAGACAAAATATGACTTACTCTTCATTTGATGACGCAAAACAGACAAAATATGACTTGTTTCTTCATTTGATGATGCAAAACAGACAAAATATGACTTTTGTTCGTTTGATGACGCAAAACAGACAAAATATGACTTCTTCATTTGATGATGCAAAACAAGTTCAAGTTCAAGTTGAGCTTTATTGTCATTCCACTACATGTGTGGACATATAGTGGGACGAGATGTCGTGCCTCACAGGACCACGGTGTGCTACATAAATACAGATATACAACACGAAGTCAAACAGTATAAACCTATACACAAACTAACCTACTGTCAGCTTTGACTATACATATGCTATATATAAAAGTGGTTACCTATACATAAACTAAAAAACAGGAAACAAAAATAACAAAACTGTACAAAAAATACAAACTGTACAACTGTGCAGATGACTTCAAATACTGTACATGTGCAAAAGAGAGGACATTCAGCAGCTGGCTGGGGAACAGTGTAAGGTGATTTGTGGTTGCATGAGCCAGTAAACATACATACATTACAGTCGTATATTACAGTCAGTCTTTGTGGGATTATGGACACACAATGGTGTGTGAAAGTGTCTAGTGCATGTGTGTGTTGCTACAGGTGTTGCTACAGGTGGCTTGTGCAGGCCCGCTCACCTGAATTTCACAGAGATAAAAGTTTAACAGTTTTTTCCTGAGATGTGGTAAGGTGGGGGGGGGGGGGTGTTGTTTGGGGTTTCAGAGAGGGGCGGTGTGATTTGAGTTCAGGGCTCTCACAGCCTGGGGGAAAAAGCTGTTGAGCAGTCTGGCGGAGCGGGCTCTGATACTTCGGTACCGTCTACCTGAGGGTAGGAGCTGGAAGAGACTGTGGGAGGGGTGGGTGGGGTCCTCCACGATACTTTTTGCTTTGCTGGAGCATCGTGTAAGGAAAATGTCCAGGATGGAGGGGAGAGGGGCACCAATGATTTTTGCAGCGGTGTTCACTGTCCGCTGGAGGGTCTTGCGGTCTGCTGCACAACAGTTTCCGTACCAGACAGTGATGCAGCTGGTCAGCACGCTCTCAATGGTACCCCTGTAGAAGGTGGTGAGGATGGGTGGAGGGAGGCTTGCTCTTTTCAGCCGGCGGAGAAAGTGTAGGCGCTGTTGTGCCTTCTTGGAGATAGACTTGGTGTGGTAGTCCAGGTGAGGTCCTCTGTGATGTGCACCCCCAGGAATTTAGTGCTGCTGACTCTCTCCACAGTCGAGGTGTCGATGGTCAGTGGGGGGTGGTCAACAGAGTTTCTCCTGAAGTCCATCACAACCTCCTTTGTCTTCTCCACATTGAGGGACAGGTTGTTAGCGCCACACCATTCAGCCAGCTGTGCCACTTCCTCTCTGTAGTGCGTTTCATCGTTGTTGCTGATGAGACCTACCACTGATGTGTCATCGGCAAACTTGATGATGTGATTGGAGCTGAACTTGGCAGTGCAGTCGTGGGTCAGCAGCGTGAAGAGCAGCGGGCTGAGCACACAGCCCTGTGGGGCCCTGTGCTCAGTGTGGTAGTGCTCGAGGTGTTGTGGCCGACCCGAACTGACTGAGGTCTTCCGGTTAAAAAGTCCAGGATCCAATTGCAGAGGGAGTTGTTGAGGCCCAGCAGGCTTAATTTATTGATGAGCTGTTGTGGGATTATTGTGTTGAATGCTGAGCTGAAGTCGATGAACAGCATTCTAACATATGAGTCTTTATTTTCTAGGTGGGTAAGAGCCAGGTGGAGGGTGGAGGAAATTGCATCATCTGTAGAGCGGTTGGGCGGTATGCAAACTGGAGCGGATCGAGTGTGTTGGGAGGCTGGTTTTGATGTGTGCATGACTAGCCTCTCAAAGCACTTCATTATGATTGGAGTCAGTGCTATGGGACGGTAGTCATTTAGACAGGACACAGGTGATTTTTTTGGTTACCGGTATGATGTCGTGGATTTGAGACATGTGGGGATGACTGCCTGGCTCAGCGAGATGTTGAAGATATCTGTTAGGACATCTGTCAGCTGTTCAGCACAGTCTTTCAGTACGCGGCCAGGTATATTGTCAGGACCCGCAGCCTTGCGTGGGTTAATCCTAGATAGGGTCTTCCTTACGTCGGCTGGAGACAGACAGAGTGCCTGGTCGCTGGGAGGTGTGGGCAGTTTTTGTGCAGATGTGTTGTTCTGCATTTCAAACCGTGAATAAAAGTGGTTGAGTGCATCTGGGAGGGATGTGTCGTCGTCACAGGCCTGTGGCGGGGGCTTGTAGTCAGTGATGGTCTGAATGCCTTGCCACAGGCTCCGTGTATCTCTGCTGTTTGTGAATTGATTATTGATTTTATTTCCATATAACCGTTTTGCATTTTTGATGCCACGGGACAGATTGGCTCTTGCTGTTTTGAGGGCCGCTTTATCTCCTGATCTGAACGCTTCATCTCTGGTTTTTAGCAGCCCACGAACCTCTGCTGTCATCCATGGCTTCCGGTTTGCACGTGTGGTGATGGTCTTGGTGACTGTCACATCATCAATGCAGTATTTGATGTAAGCAGTCACAGTTTCAGTGTACTCCTGCAGGTCTGTATGTTATTATAGGTGGCCGCCTCTTTAAACATGTTCCAGTCTGTGTCCTGGAAGCAGTCCTGCAGTGCTGAGGTAGCATTGTCTGGCCATACCGTGATCTGCTTTTGAACCGGTTGGCCAGTTTGAGAAGCGGTCTGTATGCTGGGATTAGCATAACAGAGATGTGGTCCGAGTATCCGAGGTGGGGGCGGGGTTCGGCTTTGTATGCGTGTTTCACTGTTGTGTAAACAAAGTCCAGTGTGTTATTTCCCCTTGTTGCAAAGTTCACATGTTGGTAGAACTTTGGTAAAACTGTCTTTAAGTTAGCGTGGTTGAAGTCGCCGGCTATGATGAAAAAGCCGTCGGGTTATTTGTTTGTTGTTCGCTGATGGCGCTGTACAGTTCACGAAGCGCGTCCTTAGCATTTGCACACGGGGGAATGTACACCGCGACAATAACAATGGCCGTGAACTCCCGCGGCAGATAGAACGGTCGGCATTTCACAACCATAAACTCCAACAGCGATGAACAGTGTTTTGATATACCGCTGCATTGTTACACCATTCTTTGTTGATAAACACACACAAGCCACCCCCGCGAGTCTTACCAGACAGTGATGAATCTCTGTCCGCTCGGCAGCAGGTTAGTCCGTGCAGCTGAATGGCGGAGTCCGGGATGTTGTCGTTTAGCCATGTTTCAGTGAAAACAAACACACAACAATCCCTTGTCTCATGCTGTGTAGACCGGCTGAGTTTAATTAAGTCCAGTTTGTTTTCCAGAGAGCGAACGTTTGAGAGCATTAGTGATGGAATTGCTGGACTAGTTGGATTAGCCCTTAGCCTAGCTCGAATACCTCGAATACCTCGAAAACAGACTAAATATGACTTATTTTCTTCATTTGATGATGCAAAACAGACAAAATATGACTTTTCTTAATTTGATGATGCAAAATATGACTTTTCTTCATTTGATAATGCAAAACAGACAAATATGACTTTTTCTTCATTTAAGGCAAAATACTACAGGTAAAGCAATAGTTTTTTTCATGCAAAAAAGCCAATATATGATGTGTTTTGATCGTTTAAGGTGAGAAACTATTGGTAAAGCATGTGTTTTTTTCGTGCAATGGTCAATTTTATATTTTGGGCTATTTTTTCTTCCATAACATAACATTTTTCTGTGTGGTACCTGAATGAGGATTCTCACAATCAGGTGCGTTTGAAGATTAAAACAGCCAAAATATGACATTTATTTTTTATTCAAGGCAAGACACTGCAGGTAAAGCAATAGTTTTTTTGTGTACTGGTGAATTTTTACTGTGTTGTACCTGAATGAAGAATCTCACAATCAGTAGCGTCTGATGGTGCAAAGCAGATAAAATATGACACTTTTGTTCATTTAAGGCGAGACACGACAGTTAAAGTAATAGTTTTTTTCATCAATTTTTTTATTTTTGGCTATTTGCTTTGAAACATGCTGCCTTTATGTTGAAGTTTGTTTCTGTCATGGAATAAAAACATATAAAAAAAGTTTATCTCACAATTCTGATTTTTTTTTATCTCACAATTGACTTTAAACCGACCTTATTTCTCACAAATATATATTTTTTTCTTGCAATTTTCAGTTTATATCTCGCAGTTCTAATTATTTTTATTTTCGCAATTCTGAGTTTATTTCTCACAATTAGAATTTTTCTTCTTGCAAATCTGAATTTCTCACAGTTTGAATTATTTTTTCTCATATTCCTGAGAAGAAAGGCCTGAACTGTGAAATACAAAACTCGCAATATCGAGATTGTGGGATATAAACCTGAATTCTGAGAAGAAATTGTGAGAAGAAAAAGTCCCAAATGTCTTTTTAGGTTTTTTATTCCATGATGGTAACTAAAAAAACAGAATTGCAAGATGTAAACTCAGAAATCAAAGAAATAAATGGTGAGATAAAAAGTTTGTATTCTATGGTAGAAATACATTACATTTGTTTTCTCAAAATTAGTTTCTTTCTCCAGTTTCTGTTCTGGAAATGGATCCAAATTAGTACATATTTAATAAGATAATGCCTCATGTGCATTTCTAAATCATAAAACAACCAGTTTGTGTTAATGCGCTGGGGAAAAGTGCATCAGTTCAATATGTTGATGTAAAATGAATGAATATATGTAGTGTTGTGTTCTTTTTCTCAGTGGATCTCTTTGCGGGAGCTGCTCTCGTGCTCGGGTCAGTTCTCGGTGAATGAGCTCTGGGCTTTATGCTACACGTGTCTCTCCACGCTACAGACATATATCGACCTCCCAGGTACATCAAAGATAAACAATACTCCATAATAACTTTAAGTTAAAGGGATAGTTCAAACTAAAATTTTAATTGTCATTATTCACACACACACACTCACACACTCACACTCACACTCACACTCACACTCACACACTCACACACTCACACACACACACTCACACACTCACACACACACTCACACACACACACACACCACACACACTCACCACACACACTCACACATCACACACACACACACACTCACTCACACTCAAGTTGTTCTAAACCTGCATGAGTTTCTTTCTTCTGTGGAACATTAAAGATGATATTTTGTAGAATGTTGGGAACCAAACAGTTGCACTGACTTCCATAGGATCTGTTTTTTCCATACTAAGAACCAGGAACTGTTTGATTACCAACATTCTACAAAATATCATCTTTAATGTTCCACTCAAGGAAGGAATTCATACATCTTTGGAACAACTTGAGGGCGATACATTATGACACTTTTCAATTTTGGCTGAATGATCCGTTTAATTAATAGTGTTAATGTATGTAATATTGTTACATTATGCAGTGCATTGATAATGTACATGGTATTTAGTTCATGTTGTTTCATTTAAAAGTAGTGCTGCAATAGTTTTGTCAAGTTTCTAGAAATTTTCACAAGTTTAAATAAAATCTCCGAATATTTCCCAAAATTCTGGAAAGTTTCTGGAAATTTACCGTAAAGTTTCCGCCTCTTTCAACCCCATTCAAAACAGTTTTAAATAACCTTTTCGAATACTTGTATAAAAAGCTGATTTTAATTCAGGAACCTTGTAGAATATCTGCAGTTTTTAAAAATGTATTTTTTTATACCGAAGGAGTAAAGTGAACTTCTGAAAAGTTCAAACCTGAGCAAAAATGAAAATAAAAAACATACAGAAGTGGCGAGCGTCTAAAACATACACTTTACATTCAGCACTGTGAAAATAATATACAAACAACTAATCAATATACACTACCAGTCAAATTTTTGGAATTATTCAGACTTTTGAAGTCACTTCTGCATTTATTGGATCAAAAATACAGTAAAAACTATGAAATATTATCACAATTTAAAATCAACAGTTTTTTGTGTGAATCTGTTAAAATGCAATTTATTTCAAAACTGTATTTCCAGCATCATTACTCCAGTCCTCCGTGTCACGTGATCTTCAGGAATCATAATAATATGCTGATTTTATTTTTAAGTGACTTGACATACCTGTAAATCTTATCCTAAAATGTTGATTATTATTTGCCAGTTACACACCTTCAGATAGTTAGAGAGTAGATCTCCATTTAACACAAACTATCACTGGTATTTATTTAGCAACTGTTCTGTGTGATCCGTGGCTCCTGTTTGAGAAGCATAACTGTGCTCTATATTACATTAGACTACCTGTTGTCTGGACTCTGTGTATGTGGCTGTGAAGGAGAGATGCTGTTTCTGAGACCTAAAAACTCAGGTACGAGAACTACAGAACATCTCATTACATCACAACTCAACAGCTGCCAATGCAGCGTTACATGGAGAATACCTCAACACTCGCATGTTCTCAAGTGAATGCAGTTATTATTATTGTTATTAGTTCATTCATTCTGCTCCTGGTGTCTTCTCAGCCTCCTGTGATGCATTTTTTCTGGCTCCTGAGTTTCAAGAACATGGAATTGTGACGGAAAAGGTTTGTTTCTGTCTAGTAGTTGTCGTGTGTTAGATGAAGGTGGTTTACGGTGTGTTTGCTCGTCTCTAGGCGTGTGTTTATGGGGTAGCAGCTGTCCTCTGGGCTACAGCCAAGTTTCATTTGTCTCCTAATCAAAAGCTGGCCATGCCGAGAAAACTCAAGAGACTTCTGCTGGAGATGGCCAGAAGAACTCCAATCGAAAGACCTTCTGTTGAGATGGCCAAGAAGGTACTTGAGAAAGATCCTTCATTTAGTCATTAAAACGTGTGTGTGTGTCTGTGTGTATAATATATATTTGTGTGTATAATATGTGTGTGTGTGTGTGTGTGTGTGTGTGTGTAATGTGTGTGTGTGTAATATATGTGTGTGTGTGTATAATATGTGTGTGTGCATGTGTGTGTGTGTGTGTGTGTGTGCATGCATGTGTATACAAGTGTGTGGTTTTAAAATATTTAATTATATGAATTTTTTTTAAATTATGTGTATTTTCAGGATTGATATAGTTAAATTTATTTGTATATGATTATATATGTATAATTATTAATTAATTATAATTATATTTCATTATTTATTTATATGAAAAATAAGAAAAATAAAGAAAAAACATTAAAAAGTCTAAATTAAGGTGTGTGTGTGTGTGTGGTGTGTGTGTGTGTGTGTGTTTGAGCGAGATAGAGAGTGTGTGTGCATCGAATGCATTTCTATTTTCCCTCCAAACACAATCTCTGTACACACGCATCCAGGCTGATTCTCTGTGTGTGCTGTTGTATTTCAGTCTTGCCGTGACTACCTCTCTCGTCAGGGACGAATGCTGAGAGCGTGTGGATACAGATCATCAGCCGAGTTCAGCAGGTGAAGCGTCACACCTCCTTCATACACATCTGATGGAGTCTCTTCTGTTTGTGTGTTTCTCCAACTGTCTCAGAAATATCATCTCCTTCATACAGATCTGATGGAGTCTCTTCTGTTTGTGGTTTCTCCAACTGTCTCAGAAATATCACCTCCTTCTGCTGCATTAAACATCACCTCCTTCTGCTGCATTAAACATCATCCCCTGTAGGCGCAGACCCAGCCAAAGTCATCTCTGTCCTATTTGCACACATGCTACACGTTGTTTTGACTCATGATGTTTCTATGAGTTCCCACAGGAATGTTATTGCATCAGAGGTTGTGCTTAAGACTGAGTAGGGTAAAAAATATAACTCCTATTTATCTCCATACTTCTCCGGTTGATTGATTGCATTAATGTCTTTAGACCATGCGGCCTCATATGAGGACATATATTCTTATTATATTTATATTCTCGAGACGGTACGTGTCTGGATGTCCTGAAACAGAGCACATTCAGAGATACCAAACGATGGGGTGTTTCACCATCACCACTCCTTAGCCTTCAAACATGTCTGAAATTCATTTATAATTCTCATGGAAATATTGATACTATTTTGTAATTAGCATTAAATCTGTCTAATTTTAAACTGTATGTCATAAATCAACATCTCTGGAAAATGGTTATGGGGTTTCAAATCAAAATATGACTTTCTGTTATGAAAGAGGACGTTTGATTTCATAAAGTGCAATAAAATCAACACTTAAAAAATGCATATTGCATGTTTTCTGTCTACTAGTCTGAAAAAAAACACGTTATGAAAAGCCATACCCAAAATCTCAAAATTCACCAGTGCATGAAAAACACAAGGTCTTGTCTTAAGCATCAACTTTTCTAATAAAATTATTTTGACATAATAAAATCGAAACAAATGAAGAATAACTCGCAGCTACTCATCAGTAGTCCAAACGCTCTTCTGTAACTCTTCCCTGTCTATGCATGAACTCCAGTCCTCTAGTTGCTCATAACCAGTCCTAATGGTTTTCATTGAAGGCATTGGATGGAATAGAGCTACAGAGGACTCCTCTTCTCCTGAGTGTGCTGAAAACCCATCTGACCCACACTTGGGAGAAGTGAAGACAGGTGCGAGTCATTCTTAACATTTCAGATCAAACTCACATCTCTCACAATATTTCCAGCTCATATTTCACCCTCAAATCAACAGAAATTATTTTGTGCATGAAGAAATTCTATTTTTAAATTGTTATTATTTTCATAAATTAAGCACATTTTACACACTTATTTACTGCAGTGCGTGCGTGTGTGTGTGTGTGTGAAATATTTTATTTTACAAATTGTATTTCTATTTTATTATTTAATTTAATACGTTTACATTTTATGTGTATGTTTTGCATTTTATTTTATTAAATTGTATTATGTTTTTACATATTTTACATTTCTTATTTTTTATTGTTTATATTAAGTATTTTAATTTATGAAATATTATTTAACTTTTTTTACAATGTTACATTTTATTTTTATTGTATTGTATTATTTTTTATATTTTATTGTACATTTTGGTCTTATTTTATCTTCTTATTTTCACATTTGTTGTAATTTATTTTATTATTTGTTTAATAACCCATGTTTAAAAAATACACCCCAGCTCAAACATTAATTCTATGATATTTGTCAAAATCACAGATTTTTTCATTATAGAGTCACATAGAGCTGACTCTGAGAAATAAATATTTAGTTTTTATTTAGATTATTATTAGAAACTAAATAACTTTAGTGTTTAAGAAAGAGTAGGCCACATATTTTCACACAAATTATATATATGTATATGTGTGTGTGTGTGTGTGTGTGTGTATTTATATGTGCATATATATATATATATATATACTCTAAAGTAAAACATCTAGAATGGCTACATTAGCATAATGAGTTTTTTTAGGGGAAATGTGCTTTCACCGTTCAAATAATGTCATTATTTTCATTATGTAAAGTATAATTTCTCATTCGAGGGTGAAATGTGATCTGCACACGTCTTTCATGAGATCCACGCTGTTGTGTAATAACTGTATGTGGGCTGTTTCTTATCACAGGTGTGTGTTTGTGTTGTCTTCCTCTCAGGTTTTGTCCCGTTGGCCAGCGAGGGCCGGGTGGAGCCTGTAGCCGGTCCAGTTCCTCATCATTACCCAGAATCCTTCACACACTTCAGCCCCATCATACTGACTCATCACCCGCAGGCCGAGCTGTAGGTCCCAGAACGCAGCAGTATTTAGCATGAGATTGAGTCGTCAGTCAATTATTTCATATGTTGATTAATGACGGCGGATGCTGTTAGTTTGGGACCATTTTAACCTGGTTATTAACTCTTCAAATCATTTAATCATTTTAGCAAACCAGGAATGATCAAATTCTCCAAACCACTGAGATTGAGGTTTTAGGGAGATCATATTTTATAAAGCCCAATATTATCTACCTTGACCAGAGGTATTTTAGGATTATTCATATACTATTAATACATTAAATCAATATTTTTGAATCAGTTTTTATTTTTATATTTTTAGTTTGAATTCTAAATAATTTTTTTGATATTTTATGTTTTTTGTATTGCTTTTTTATTAAAAAATTATATTATTATTATTATTATTATTTGTTTAATTTATTGCTATGTAGTTTTTATTTATTTAATTTCCAGTTCATAATTTTAGTGCTTCAAACAAAAAGAAGAAATGTTGTCTTGGCAACATGAAATAAGTTTTTCATCTAATTATTTGATTTTATTTGAATTCAATTAACAAATATGTTTGAATACCTTCAGTTTTAGTTAATGACCGTGACTTTGATCTGGATCCTTAGGTGATTTTATAGCTGAACTCAGGTTATTGTTCTTGTATTAAATATATTTAAGCATTAGTTATGCACTGTGCATCGCTTTGGATAAATGCATATATATATTGTCAGTGGACAATCTATTGATACGCCTTTTATTTTTTTTATTACATAATTTTATTTTACTTTTTGAAAGAAATGTACATTTTGAAATGTCTATTTTGTTGTTTTCTTACGATTTTGTCATAAATTCAGTGATTTTCTTCCTATTAGAAATGTAGTACTTTGACTTAAACTGAAACCGACCCGATCTAGACTCAGGTTTAATTTCCTCCTGTTTGAATTGTTCTCCAGGACTGTCAGTGGACGCTCTGCTGAGGACGTCACAGATGAAGGGATCCTGCGAGAGTCAGATGATGGGATGGCCGTGTTTTCTCCATCAGTTACTCATCATCATCCAGCTGTAAGACTCCACAAATAACCCATCAAGAAACAGACGGCCAGCCACACTTCCCTGCCTTGTCCTGTGCTAATGGGATGTGTAACAACTTCCTGCTACACCAAGACCCGCTGACAGGAAGTCTGACTCTTCTTCCTGTTCAGATCGCCGTGCCTCAGCCAATCACAGGCGCGGATCCCCTCAGCACAGCACCACTGTAAGCCTCTGGTGGCAGTGTGAGTGTGACCCACAGAGACTCCACGGGGACAGATATCAGAGCTGTGCATCACTGCATGAAACGCTCACGTCTGCAGCACATCATGGAGCTCGCTGTTGATGAAGGCCTGGAGAATGGAGTCCAAGATCTGGCTATGGGTAAGCAATGTATTCGATTTTTTTAAAGACTTATTTTCACTTTTCTACGTTTACATTAACAGATGCTTTTATCCAAAGCGACTTACAAATGAGGACAATAGAAGCAATCACAATCATCAAAAGAGCACTGATACGCAAGCACTGTAACAAGTCTCAGTTAGCCTAACGCAGTACACGTAGTAAGGTGTTTATGTTTAATTATATAATAAATGAAAAGAAAACGCATATAATAGAAAAAGAATAGAGTGAGCTAGTGTTAGAGGCCTTTTATTTTTGCATTTTGTTAATTGTATAATACATAAAAAGAAAACAAAAAGATTAGAAAAGCTAGTGTTAGTTTTTTAAAAGAAAACAAGCTGTTAGTAAATGAATAGAGTGCAAGTCTAAAGGGGCAAGTTCTTTTAAAGAATAGAATTAGAATAGAGTGCTAGAGTTATACAATTAAATAAAGTTGGAAGAGATGTGTTTTTAGCTGATTTTGTTTTATGTTTTTCTTCATATTTTATTTATACTTTTATGCATTTTATTTTAATATGTTTACATTTATTCGGTTTTAGAGTTGATTATTTTTATATCATATGTTGTCTCATTTTTACATATTTTATTTTACATTTTCTCTTTTTTTATGTTTTATATTTACATTTATTACATTTTGATTATTTTGATTTCAATTTTGACATTTTAATAATTGTATTTTATCTTGTTATATTATTTTACATATTGTACTATACACGTTAACATGATTTTATTATTAAAAAAAAATGTATTTCATTTTTAAGTATTCTTATAATTTATCATTTTTTATATTTTTAACGACTTTGACAATTTTATTGTATTATTTGTACATTTTTTTTATTCTTGTCTTGTATTTTACATTTATTATTATTTTAGTTTTTTAGTTGAGTTTAATTTATTTTCCCGTGTTTAAGAAAAAAGAAGTTTGTTAAGTTTGTTTATTATTTAATTATTATTAAATAAACTACAATAGTTAACATTTGAAGTGGATCAAAACCTTTCATCAAAATTGTCCTAAAACCTAAATGTGTTCTTGTCTCAGCACAACGTTTTTGATCCGCTTCGAATGTTGACTACGGTAAATAATTGTTTATTTGTTTATTATTAAATAACTAAATACATTTAAAGAAAACGCTATAACTGTTGTGTTTATGTAAGAGTAAGCCACTTTCTTTAATAGTCTTGATCAGTTCTTTGTTGTTGGAAGAGTCTTAAAGGACTCCTTCATGACTTGTGTGTTTCCAGGAGAATACATCTTCTCTTTAGAAAGCCTCCGCTTTGAGACCTTCAGTCGAGCGATAACGGAGAAGTTCGGTGATCTGTTCTGGGATCAGAAGCTGCTGAGTGACCTGCACCGTCTGATCAACCAGCATTCATGCCCATGGTGAGCGTTATCAACACATAACCCAGATCTGCACCCGCTTCACCGTCTGATCAACCAGCATTCATGCCCATGGTGAGCGTTATCAACACATAACCCAGATCTGCACCCGCTTCACCGTCTGCTGGGCAAGACAAATACAGATCCTTATGCAAGAATAACGTCTCAGGTTACACATATAACCATGGTTCCCTGAGAATAGGGAACGAGACACTGCGTCCTCTAGAGGGCGCTATGGGAACGCCTTCAGCGTGACCGGTCTCTGAAGCATGAATAAAAACACACAATGCACTTGACATTGGCAGGTGGAAGCCTATGACGTAAGCAAATGAGCATCTGCGGGCATAAAAGGGCGCCTGTGGAACACGTCATCCTCTTTTTTTCAAAGGGGACGCCGACAGGAATGCCCGAAGCATGGCCAAGAGACGCAGCGTCTCGTTCCCTATTCCCAGGGAACCATGGTTACATGTGTAACCTGAGACGTTCCCTTCCGAAGGGAACTCTACGCTGCGTCCTCTAGAGGGCGCTATGGGAACGCTATGCCAACGCCGCCATGCTGAGGGAAAGAGTGTCCGAAAGCTGGATTCCTAAGTCACAGACTCGAGGAACACCATCCCTGCTCAGCAGATCTAGGGTCAAAAACCCCTCTTCAGGCAAGCTCAAAGCTCGCCATCATAGACTAGCTCACCAGAGTATGGCTCTCGGAGTGGAGGTCTCAGAAAGCGGCTCTCTAGATTGAGAGGAGACTTCTACACTCGACGCTATGAACAGCTAATGAGGCTCAGAAAAGAGCATGCATAGTACTGCCTAAGCGGAGCTCTGGAGAGTGGAGGCTTATTTGGCAGAATGACTCTCTAAAACGAGAGGAAAAACTAACAACACTCGATCCAGGTAGGGGAACTCTCAGAGTGGAGGCCTCAGCATGACGACTCTCTATTTGAGAGGAGACCTGGCTACACTCAACACCAGAGGCAGTTTAGTGAGGCTCAAAAGAGCCCACATTCTCCTATTACTGCCAGAGACGGAGTTCTGAAGAGTGGAGGCTTCAGCAGGACGACTCTCTAAACGAGAGGAAGCCTAACAACACTCAACCCTAGTTGGGGGGCTCTTAAGAGTGGAGGTCTCAGCATACCGACTCTCTAAAGCGAGAGGAGACCGGACTACACTCAACGCCAGAGGCAGTTAGTGAGGCTCAAGAAAGAGCCTGTGCATAGTACTGCCTAAGCGGAGCTCTAGAGAGTGGAGGCTTCAGCAGAATGACTCTCTAAACGAGAGGAAGCCTAGCAACACTCAACCCTAGTTGGGGGGCTCTTAAGAGTGGAGGTCTCAGCATACCGACTCTCTAAAGCGAGAGGAGACCGGACTGCACTCAGCGCTAAAGACAGCTAGCGAGGCTCACAATAGAGACTACATACTAATGGTGCTGCCTAAGCGGAGCTCTGGAGAGCAGAGGCTTCAGTAGAATGACTCTCTTAAATGAGAGGAAGCCTAACACTCAATCCAGGTAGGGGAACTCTTAAGAGTGGAGGTCTCAGCATAACGACTCTCTAATTGAGAGGAGACCTGGCTACACTCAACACCAGAGGCACCAGAGATGGAGCTCTGAAGAGTGGAGACTTCAGCAGGACGACTCTCTAAACGAGAGGAAGCCTAACAACACTCAACCTTAGTTGAGGGGCTCTTAAGATTGGAGGTCTCAGCATAACAACTCTAAAGTGAGAGGAGACCGGACTACACTCAGCGCTAGAGACAGCTAGCGAGGCTCATAATAGAGCCTACATACTAATAGTGCAGTCCAAGCGGAGCTCTGGAGAGCGGAGCCTTCAGCAGAATGACTCTCTTAAATGAGAGGAAGCCTAACAACACTTGATCCAGGTAAAAAAATACACGTTTTTATTTGTTGTTGTTTTTTTTAGCTCGCAAGCGCCCCTAGGGGGCATCGACGCATATCCGTGCTCGCGCCTCCCTTCGATGTCAGCATAATTAGCATGCTTATACCGATGGATGCGGGCTGAATATGGTTTATCCCATGCCTACATGATCTCACTATGAAGATCTGGAAGGAATGGGAGGCTCACAGTTGCTGGGAGGTTATGCCAGAGAGAGATTGCTCATCAAGTCTACTACGAGCCACTCCCCCTTTTCCGTGCCTCCACTGTAGGTCTAACCTAACAGAAGCGCACGCTTCATAACCTCCAGCAGCTCTACATACGCGGGGCAGACAAGCTGAGAAGGCTCAGAAATATCCTCTCCGCCTTCATCAGCCCACCATGAGCCAGCAAAACACTTCCTGCTGGATCAGAAAATGTAACAGACAATACATCTTCCTCCCGCAGTTCACTCTCGGCAGCCGCTGACGAGCCCGAGATGAAAAATTCCTCTCTCAGACTCGTTAGCAAGCTCCATCTGCGATCGCCGCAATCTCAGTCTCCTCACTGCCTCAGCAGCGGCTGGACCCGAGCCGCGGGGGGCAGATGATCGCCCCAATTCTCTCGAGAAAAGGGACAAACGAGAGCGGAGCTTTCCCAAAGAAAAATGCTCACAATGAACGCACTCCATTCCCTCGAGAACAGAGCGCGCGTGCTCTTCGTCCAACGCATAATTCGTGTGTGTCATTGGTGTCAGAAACGCTGACACGGATCGGCACACCTCCTAAAGTGTTTAAAAAAACTCACACTTCAGAAACAAAGTCCCCTGAAGAAAAAAAGAGGATGACGTGTTCCACAGGCGCCCTTTTATGCCCGCAGATGCTCATTTGCTTACGTCATAGGCTTCCACCTGCCAAAGTCAAGTGCATTGTGTGTTTTTATTCATGCTTCTGAGACCGGTCACGCTGAAGGCGTTCCCATAGCGCCCTCTAGAGGACGCAGCGTAGAGTTCCCTTTGGAAGGGAATCACATATTTCTACTGGAAGACGAGACGACAATAGTCCTAGTTTTTTATTTTATTTTAGATTTTAATCCTACTTATTTTGTTTGTGCATTTTTTTGTAGTGTACCAAGACACATGATATGAGGAATCAAGATACATTATCTTGCACAGTTTTGCTGTAGATTTATCTTGTTTTAGAGGTGTTTAGAAAAAAAAACATGAGAAAAATAGGTTCATTAATTCAGGCAGGTAATTCAGAAAGCGAGGCAAAAACATAATAGTGTCTACTAACTAAATAAAATCGGCCAGTTAATTAAAAAACTTAATTGAAGATACATTATCTTATCTACAGTTCTGCTTCTCAAGTAGATGTAGATTAAGCAAAACAATGCATTACAGAGGCAGAAAACAATAAATTAAAAAACCTTTGCCAATTAATTAAATACGATTTGCCAGTGAATCTTAGTTTTGTTTCTTTTGAACTAGATTTATCTTGTTTTAAGGACGCTTAGAAAATAACACATGAATGATGCAGATTTAGAAAATAGTTTTTGTAGTATAGATACAGAGCAAAGCAAAAAAAAAAAATTTTTGTTTTCTAAATAAATAAAATATGCCAATTAATTTACAAAACTCTTATTCAAGACATATTATACTACAGTTTTGCTTAAGCAGATTTATCTTGCTTTTAGAGATGTTAAAAAACAACTAAAAATATAGATTAAAATATTTAATTACACAGATGCAGATTGCAAAACACAAAGCAAATAAAAAATACATGCATGAATGAATGAAAGGTTGAATGAATTAATAAATGAATGCATGAATTAATTAATGAGTGAATGCACGAATTAATAAATGAATGCATGAAAGGATGAATGAATGTATGTATGCATGCATTAATTAATGAGTGAATTAATTGATTGATTGAATGGATGGATGAATGAATGAATGACAATCGATTGATCATTATTGAACAACTCACATATACATACCGTTTTTCTGAAATGCACAAACGCCTGTAGCTTTGAATTTGAATTTCAGTCACACGAGACCTTCTCAAGAAACCCTCGAGACACAAACATATGTCCTCTCATCATCAGTAATCAGGCCAGAATCATTTCAGGAAAAGCTGCTGATCTCAATGAACCCGAGTCCTCGAGAGTCCTCCAGATCAGGCACAGATACAGAACGAGCGTCACATGAAGCCAGAGACACACAATAGTGTCTTTCTCACAGCGGATCACATGCTGTCCGCTCCGCGGCTCGGGGTGTCACAGACACGCTCTGCTCGGGGCTCGAGGGGTTAAACGCTGGAGCGTCAGCGTGTCTCTGATCAAAACACGGGGTTTTATAACTCACGGTGCTCTGGTGAAGCATGAAGAAACCGTTCTGCAGTTCTCTGGTAGGTGTTTAGTATTTATTTTATTATTTATTGTTTGGATTGAAATCTGTATCTAAAATCTTTAACTGTATTTTTGTTGCTGCTGTTACTTTTCCCAACGTCCTTTAAAGCAAGATAAATCTACTTAAGAAGCCAAGCTGTGTAAGATAATGTGTCTTGAATTTAGTGTTTTTTAGCATTATTTGTCTGATTGAATTAATTAATTTAGTTAGATGGTTTGTGTTTTTTTTTTGTCTGCCTTTCTGTATCAATACTTCTCTTAATCTATATGTATCTTGTGCTTTTTCTAAATATCCTTAAAGCAAGACAAATCTACTTAAGAAGCAAAATTGTAAGACAATGTGTCTTGAATTATGTGTTTTTTATGCATTAGCAGATTTTTTTTTTTTAACTAGTAGAAGGTTTGTTTGTTTATCTATGCCTGCTTTTATGTATCTGTACTGCAAAAATAAAATAAAATAATATTTTTTTTCTACACATCCCACAACAAAACAAATCTACTGAAGAAGCAAAACCGTGTAAAATAAGGTATCTTTGAATTAAGTGGTGTTTTGAAATTTTTTTATTTTTTCAATTTATTGTCAGATTTTATTTTGTTTATAATTTTTTTGCCTTGTTTTCTGTATCTGTTGGGCAAAAAAACTTGATCTGTATTATAGATTAAAATGATATAATTTGAATTTTTGTTGTGCTTTTATAAAATAAATGTGTTTAAGAAGCAAAATCATGTAAGATAATATATTTAATTCATTGGTTATTTTAGTATTCCTTTGCCAATTTTATGTATTTAATTAGTAAATTGTTTGTTTTGTCTTGCTTTCTGTACTGCAAAAAATATTTTTTTTGTTTGTTCGTTTTAATTTATTGGCAGATTTTAGTTTGGAGATATTTTATTATTTTTGTGTTTCTTTCTGTATCTGTAGTGCAGAACAATAATCTCATAATCTATATTTCTGTCAGGGTTTTAGTAAAATATTTAAACATCCCTAAAATAAGATACATTTACTTAAAAATAAAATCTGTAATGTTTAGGTTTTGGCTTTTGATATTTAGATATTTTTACAGAAAATCAGTGCAAATGTACTGGTTGAATTATTATACATTTTTCAAAAAGTGTTTTTTTGGTCGTGTTTTCTTGTCATAATATTTAAGATGAATAAAAAAAAAACATTAGAAATAATATGTTTGTTTGTTTTGTGTTTATCTGTTGATTTGTTTTCTACTTGTAAATCGCACTGGCTTTAGACGTTCAGATATTTGACTGGACAATGTTGTGTTTTTTGCTCTTCTGTGAGTGTTTTTATTATTTGATTGGCTTTGCTCAGATGTTTTGAGCTGTGTAATGTTCTGTGTTACAGAGCTTGTGTTGTTTCTCTCTCTCTCAGCGTCTCTCTCTCTCTCTCTTCTCCTCTCTCTCTCTCTCTCTCTCTCTCTTCTCTCTCTCTCTCTCTCTCTCTCTCTCTCTCTCTCTCATTCTCTCATATATGAACAGCCCTCCTCAAAGGCAGTGGAAAGGACAGTAACATCGCTCCAGAGCGCCAGACAGCGTTTGTCCAGCGAGGAAAAGGCTCATCTTGACCACAATGCAAACCTCTGGCCTTCAGATCGACAGGAGAACCAGCCGAACGAGATGAAGAAAGAACCCGAATGCTGCAAATTTAATGAGCTTAAATACAGAGAAACAGCAGATGGACAAAACCTAGAGGAGATGTGCTGGAGACCAGACACGCAGGAAGTGACA